>JAOXJP010084828.1:0-14868 GCA_025762735.1 Platanus orientalis | reverse complement strand
TATATATATATATATATATATATATAGAGAGAGAGAGAGAGAGAGAGAGAGAGAGAGAGAGAGAGATAGTAGTCTTTTTTCTCTTTCGTTTCTTATTTATTTTCTTTGGGGTAGCATCATTAGAATTTTTTTATTTTGATAGTTTTGTGCTTTGACAATGAAAAATGCCTTTTGTAGTGCGTCTTAATGATTGGCATGGCTAGTTTGCTTAATGGTTTAGAAAGTCACTTGTAATTAAAAGGTCGAAAAGTAGGAATGGCAGGCGACGAGGAAAGGAATCAAATGGATGAGTTGTACAAGGCAATCGAAAGAAACATTCGGTGCATGCCTTTGCCACGGTGTTCCATCGTTAAAGTCCCCAAGAAACTTCGTAGAGTGAAGGAGGAAGCTTATATACCTGAGATACTGTCAATTGGTCCATTTTACCGTGACAAAGATTCCTTAAAAGCATCTACGGAAACAAAGAATGAAAAATATTCCTTTAAAGCCATGGAGCAGCATAAACAATGGTATGTGGACGCTCTTCTGTCCCGACTGACACGAGACTCTCACGCTCGTGAAGTTAAATTGCAGGAATTTATAAAAATCATGAAGAGTTTAGAAGGAAGGACTCGTGAGTGCTACGCTGAACCAATCGACCTCACAAGCAACCAGTTTGTGGAAATGATGCTTATTGACAGTTGCTTCATTCTTGAACTCTTCATTCGCAACAACAAAAATAGGAAGGGGGAGGAATTCAAAAACGACCCCATATTCAAAACAGCATGGATGATGGAAAGTCTTCAACGTGACTTGATATTACTCGAAAACCAGCTACCGTTCTTCGTTCTCAAGGATTTGTTTGAATCGATCAAGGACCTGGAGCTAAGCGACCTTTCCCTCACCCAACTTGCTGTGAATTTCTTTGATTCTATGATATCATCATTTGGGGTTGCGGTCCAAAAACACTCTACCGGCAACGATGACAAGTACACACATTTCCTCCACTTATTACACAGCATTCTCGTTCCGGGGGTTAAACCAGAGGATTCCAACGAAGGATCATCAAATGGAGTTGCTGACAATAATCAAAACTCTATCAACAGAGCATTCTCGTTCCGGGGGTACAAATACCTTCGTTGCCGCAACGCTTCTGGTGAGACAAGGCCTAGACGATGGGAATATATACATTGTGCTACGGAACTCCAGGAGGCTGGAGTCGATTTCAAGGGGAAGAAGGGGGCTACAAGCTTATTGAACATCGCGTTCCATAAAAATGGGGTTCTAGAGATCCCTCATCTGAAGCTTGAAGATTATACAGATACTGTTATCCGGAATCTCCTGGCCTTGGAGCAGTGCAATGATGATTATGGGATCGGGATAACATCTTATGCCGCGTTTCTTGATAGCATTATCAGCACCAAAAAGGATGTGAAGTTACTCCGCAGTAAAGAAATTATAGATTGCGGCTTAGACGACCACGACGAGGCGACCCTTGCATTCAATAAGCTTGGCGATAGGGTTATGGTCAAGGACTTCTACTTTGCACACACTTACCGTCAAACGAATGCATATTACCGAACTGATTGGCATAGATGGCGTTCCATCTTGAAACGAGAATATTTCAAAAATCCGTTGAAGGCTGTTTCCCTTATGGTTGCATTTGTAATAACTATTCTCACCCTCACACAAACCTTATATTCTGTCCTTTCTTACTACAACCGCAAATAGTATTTTGTAGGTACCATTCCTTAGTTCATACTATTATGCTTTTCATGTGTACTTTTGCTAATATTGTATTATGCCTTTGGATGTACTGTTAATGATGCACCTTCTGTGAGAATGATGACAACCTAGGCCCCGTTTGGGAACCATTCTCTAGATTCTCTTCTAGAATCAAGAAAATGGATTCTAGAGATTCTTCATTTTTTGGAGTTATTTCCTAACTAGATGAATGTTTGGTAACATTTAATATAGAATCCATTTTTTATATTTTTTGAAACAAAATGTTGTTTGGCAACGACCTCTAGAAAATACATGTTTTATTGATTGATACAATAATTTGGCATATTGTTGAATATATATAGCCAATAATCATAAAAGTGTGTAATTATCATAGTTTTGAGAACCAGACTGATAAGATCAGACAGTCTGACCTGGTTTAACCCAAACCGGTACTTATAACACCAAATTTCTAGCTTTTGAATATGAGGCGAAATTCGTTGGATAAATTATCTAACCGTTTTTAGAGACTAGTTTATTATTTTATATGTGGGGGACTGAAAACTCCAAGTCCGGGAGACTTGTTAATTACAATTGTTTACCATAGCTAATCTCTAATTAACTTTAAGTTTCTGGCTTGTATAGAGTTGCAAGAACGTAAAGAAGAAGATGGGAGAAGAGTATATGATATTCTTATGTATATATGGCTATACTTGTTCATACATCAGCAGGTTTACCTATCCATGATTTGAATCATTCTTAAGCTTCCTATGATCGATGTCTTCCTCAGGGAGATGACAGAGGTATGATGGACGTGCCTCCTCCTCTTTTGAAAGAGAGGTAACTTACAAACCTTCAATGGGTAAGTGTAGTTTGCTTTGTGATGAGTCTTCAACGTTTCAACTTCGAAACTCTTTCTTTCTCTCTGTTTATCTATTATTTTCTTCTGTATCTCTTTGTATCTTCTAAGCTCCTCTTCTCCATGCATGCATACTGGTATTTATAGGCCCCCTCCCAGAAACAAGTTTAGAGAAGAGTCATTGTTTAAGAATAACTTTATCACTTCCATATCATTTCTGTTGGGATGAGATTCTTCAAATCTTATTTCAAGGATTTAGGTGATTCTTCTACACGAGAATCCACCTTCTTCCATCTTTTGGGTAGTTAGGGGATTCATAAGAGTCGGGGCTATCCAAAATAACCACCCCAGGAAGAGATAAACCCAGCTTTTAGTTTATGGTTTTCGTAGTGCATAAGTGTAAACAATTCATTCGCGCACACTTTTACGACGAGAATGAATACTTGAAATCCTCTAGTAGTAGGTGAATAAGAATTTAAACTTACATTTGCTGACAACAGTGTGGTGAGTGTCATATCATATTGATATTTGCGTGCACTTTTGGGTTTCTATAGTTGCTCTCTCAGAAAATGCATTACAAGTGCAGTAAGGAAACAATGCATTTTTTGAGACAAAAATAACGACATTTAGTTATTCCTATCGACATTCTTTCTTTATTTGTTCCCAAGAATTTTCAAATTCCTTGTATTTTAACAAATATACCCTCATGAGTATATAAGTCTTTATTCTTCTTCCCTAGCTCATCTTTTTTTTTCAGCATTCATTTGCAGTAGAATTTTTTGAGATCCAGATTTCCTTTCCCAATTCCTGAAAGTGTGAGTTCTTCTTCATTCTCCCTCCTTTCTTTCTTTTTGGATGACCGTCTGGGGTATGATGAATCTGCAAAAGGATACCAGTCTCCTTTATGACTGGATACTTTTTCTTGGCTTTGATTTCCTTTTGTCTTCTTTTTCTTCTTTTCTTCTTTCTTTTTCCCTTTCTCTTCCATGTGGGAAGGAGAATCTTTGTATAAATTTCAAAGAGATTTTAGAACTGAAATCCAAGACCTTTTACCTTTTTTTTGTTCGTTTACATTTGTGGCTATCTTCTCCAGGATGATGATCATCTCTGGTAGCTCATTCACAGCCTCCTGGTTCATCCAGTGAGTTGTCTACTTGAGTGAGCTGCAAATGACTTCTCCTTGCTCTCATTCGTGAGTTGAGATTTATTCACTTAATATGCGTGAATGTGATTGTAAATCCTCATTTGCCCACCTTTTTGCTTCATTTGTAGGGTACTTTTCATACTAAAGATCTTTTTCTTTCTTTCATTCATTTCAGGTAGTGGCACCCAAACGAAAATCTTCCAACATAAGTAGTGGTGAATCCTCTACTCCTGCTGATATTCATCTTAGGCAAATGAAACTTAGGTCTTGGACCAACCCAAGACCTACTCTTGCAACGAGACCCACTTATAGCCCTGCGACAAGACTAAGTCACCTCTGTGACCCTGTGTCAATCATAATCGACTCCAAAGACTCAGAGGACACTTTCTTTATACCAGAGCCTGATTCATCATCAGAGACTAAATCTTCTTCAGAGTTAGAGCCTATCCCTATCTCAAAACCTACCTTGACATCAGACATTTGTTACGACTAAACCCAGAAACCAAAGAGAAAATCGTAATAGACAATGAACACAAAGCACACAGAAACACAACGATATACGTGGTTCAGCTTATAGCCTACATCCACGGGCGAAGACGGCAAGGAATTTCACTATCAACAATGAAGATTATAAGGAAATCAATCTCTCAAACCGTAAGCCCCAAATACACCCTTCTGCCCCTTTTCTCACTTTGATAAAGTCGGAATCCCCTTTTAGAAAACCTTAACGCATCTTATATATGCGGGTACTCCCAAAAGGAATTGGACCGGGTTGCGGGTCGCGTCTCGAAAACGGGTCGGGTCTGGCAGCCGGGGGCTGCGTGGCTTGATCACCAATACTTCTCTGAGACATCAATAACTAGAACACAAGGTAGAATTCGAGCCATACTCAACATTATATATGTCGTGTTAGGGTTTCGAGACATGTTATTTCAATTTATATTGTTAGTACTTGCACCATGATGATGATGATGCAAAAACTCTAGATGTGAGTATGATAGATCACGGAATTTTAAAGGAAAATAAACTAAAATGTCTTAACGGAGATTCCTGAAAATCAAAAGGAAGACTATGGAACTGTTCTATGAGCTCATTTTGTTTTTAGTCATAGGTCAATAATTATCCAAACTAATCCAGCTAGTTAGCATACTTGTTAACTCTGTTAAGGCACCATGGAACTTTCACTCCATAATAAAACAATCCATTGTAAATATGCTCAAGGAACTTTGAAGAACCACTAGGCTGGCACTCTCCATGAAAGTTGTGTTGTTTTTTGAAGAACCCTATTTTTTTTCCCGATTGGTTGTTACGAATGATCCAAACATGGCTTTATCTTTGTTCCTGTAGTAAATTAGTGATGTAGTATGTCAAAGGGATTCCAATCATTACAAATCAAATTTAGATTAATGCAAACTAAACAATCAAGTAAGTGGAAGCAAATGCATCTCAGGTTTCAAGGATGATGGAAAAAATAGGGTTTCTAATAAGCCAGCTAGGGTCACAGGGTAGGTTGATAAAGCAATGGTTAAGGTAATTAATGCTAATCGATTGATAAAGCAGTGGTTAGGGAAGTTAGGGCTTTAGAGAAATCTTTGCGGATAGGAGAAGAAAGAATCAAGAACTAAAGATAAAGGATTCAAGATTCTAGAACCAATTCAAGAAACTAGAATATTTCAAGTACCCATATGGTCATATTGTAGAATTAGGAGAAAAACCAAGAACATGAATTCTAAGATTCAGCTAACTAGAATTTTCATAAAAAATGAAGCCAACTAGAATCAATAATAGATGATTTGATGATCGATTGGAGTGATCTAACTTCAATTTTGATCAAGAATTGGACAAGGGTTTTAATGGAGTTGACACCACCCAGAAAATGTATGGAGTCTGCACCACATGCAAGGGAATTGCACCAAGCAAATCAACCAACCTTATTTAATAATTAGAACTCGTCTCAATGTAATGCAGAAACCCCTATTTATAGACCTTGTAGGGAATGTACAAACCTTATGATACTTCTCTGGCTTTAATTCAAATAGAAATTAACTGAGACAGTTGAGTCTCTAGGGAAGAAAGACTGAACTAGGACTCATGTGTAACTCCTAATAACAGTGGGACAACAAATAGAAACTTTTTAAACACAAAATTATAACTCAATAAGACTCTTAAAACTTCCTTAAACCAATTAAATAAAAAATTCAAGACTAAAATAGCTACACCACATCTGAGGCTGATGCAGCTTCACAATTCATCAATCCATACATAAAACCTACTCTCAAGATTTTATTCGAACATATTTTATGCAGCTTTAGCACTTCAATCAGCACACTTAGAATATATAGAAAACTTGTATAGAATCAAGTACCTAAGACTAGCTTATGTGTCAATGATTTCCCAACAAGCAAAAACAAACAACAGCTTATAATCCACTTCAGCCAGCCCTTAAGCATTACATCAAACACCTTATCAGCATCATAAATCCACATAGCTGTGCTCTTCCAAATGATGAGCTGAAAGATGGATTCAGGTTATATAAGCAAGACACCAATTCTGTAGCAGCTGAAAATCCTGAAGATGATTGTTGTGAGGGACCTTCTAAAATTAGCAAGAATGCTATTATAAGGGTGACCGTGTATGGGTTAGAGGGTTGGCATTGGAATTATGAAAATCCATAAGGGAGAAGGTCTTTAAGTAAACCACAGGTTAGCTTATAGATAAGAGGTGCTAATGATGTGAAAAATCCCAAAATATAGGTGCTGGAAAATTTCTGGCAGCCAAAAGGAATGTGTTTCTTTAGTAAATTTCCAATAGAATTCTGGGTTTTAGGGTAGTCGATAGTATGATGGAAGGGTTTTGGTTTTGGGACTCAAAGATGACAAGGGCAATGATTTATGGGTGGCCATCTAAGTTGGATATGGGTAGGAAGTGATGGAGATGAAGAAGTGGGAAGAAGAAAAAGGATTGAATGGAAGTTGGGACTGTGGGAGTAGCAACCAATAAAAAAAGGAACCGGAAGAAGAAGAGAAGGAAAGAGAAAGATACCGTATGAAGAAATCACCAATCTTACAGCCTTGGAAATCACTAACCAAGATCTCCAATCTTGGTATCATAAGCTGGAGAGAAAACCAGAGAAAAAACCCCACTCGTTAGAGGAGAAAGCTCAGAATTTTTTTTTTTTTTTAATTTCTTCATTAAAATTTTAGTACAAAATGTGGGGTTGTTTAATAAGCCAAAACCCCCCTAATTCAATCCGAGCTGTCAAACTCAAAATTTCTTTCCCCTCAAATCGTGTGGAAGAGATTTCTCCCAGCAAAGACCCTATTTAAGGCCCTTTATCAAAATACCCAATATAAAAAACTCTAATGACTATCATATCCTTAACTTTAATACTTAATAAAAACATGAAATAACTAATAAAATCTTTACCAAAACACTCTAAAACAGAACCAAACATTTGCTAAGATACTCCCATGCTCCTTCTTGCTCCTCTTCATAAGTGGACCCCACCAAGGGCATATGTGAGACCCACCTTGCCTCCATGTCCTCATAAGAAGCCCATATGGTCAGCTGCACCCAAGTGTGCTGTACTCGTGGGCCGATCGATCAAAACTCTGTGGAAGTATTTTGTGCTGTGGACCTATCAATTGGTTAGATAGGATTTTCTTAACCCTGTGGCAATACGTATTGATGGGTTGGCATGTTTGTTCCCATCTACTACCTCTTATAGACCTTTTTTTAATCATTTGTCTTAAAATTCTCTATTACCTGATAAAATGCGAAAAATTCTTGAGCAATAAGTTATACTGTTTCATTTGTGAGATAAAACTTTTAAAGACCAAGTGTTATTCTACCAGTCAGAGTTACAAAAGACCAATTCAATAGTAAGGAGCTGAGAAGATCATATCTCGGTAGAGCATTGGCACTTCAGATAATTAGGGTTTGAAATGAACTTGTATGCTACATAGAAGGACATGTGGAGATACTAAATTGGTCTTGGAACAAAATAAAGTAAGGTAAACAACTCACCGTTTCCTCTTATGCTGTTATGCAGGAACTATCAAGATAGGAGGGAATTCAAAAGTAGGGATAAAAGCTAGTTGTGGGTTATCTTTTTTTCATAGTGTTCTTGGGATCTTGAGGATTAGTTTCTTCTTTTGAGTAATTTCTTTTAACTGTTATTATTTCCATTGGAAAGATCCTAGGGTTGCTACATTTATATAAAGCCATGTAATCATCTTTTTTCATTATGCTGAGAAAAAAATAGTCTTCAATAGAGGTTTAGATGTCTAATCCCTTCATATAGGATCAATCTTCTTCTATATTCTTCTTCTTTTAATTTTTGGTGATCATAGGTTCCCATCAATTATTATCTTTTATTCTGATAACAGCCATACTGTTCTCCATGGCATAAAGCTCTGAAATACATGGTTTAAATTGATATTTTTAATAAATACGTTGGCTCCTAATGCTAAAACCATATGCTAGCTCTTATTGTAAAAAGCTTCACATATAGTATTTTGGTGCATATCACATACATCTTCTGCAGATCATGCTTTATCCAAGACTTGTGGCTGTTTTGAGCTATTTTTAGCGACATATGGATTTGGCTTCTTTATATATACATATCAAGAAATGATTTCTTTCACTATCATCATTACCTGTTTTATCATTTCCCTTGGGGCCTTCTGAAATTAAAGGCCTCTGCTGCTAGGGATTTTAGTTTTTATCTGAAGCAATCTAATTGATTTATTTTTTGAGAAACCATTTTTGCACTTGAATTGTGTTATTTTCCTTTCTCTTGCAACATCAAAATGCAGTTGCAATTCACTTCCTAATTAACTAGGTTATCATGTACATCATATTCAACTTTTTACCGTGCAGCTGTTAGAAGAAGACCCTGCTCTGAAGCAATTCAAGTCACATAAGAAGAATGTGTGGCGACTCAAAAGAGTTGGAGATGTGCTTACAATTGTTGTTGTTGCTGGTATGCCAGTGCCTTTAATATATATTTAATTAAATAGGATCAGTTACTGGGATTTTCATGTGAAACTGTAAAGACAAAAAGGGGGCAAACACAAACAAGAGTTCATCGCTTGGATATTTTACTTTCTTTCCCCCCTGAAAACTCTTCATATATGCTGCTAAAGCATGTGGTACTTTCGGTGAAACTGCACAATGCAATATAGTTGTCTGTATACTTTGGATGCCTTGTGACCTAAAAAGATTGTCTAGTAATTTGATTTACTTCCATAATTGGTTGACAAGTTAATGGCCTTCCATAGAACTTCTATAATAAGTAAATTTCTGTATTGGTTTATGAGTTTGAATTGTGCAACATTATAATGAAATTAAAAAAGAAAAAAAGTTTCACTCGTAATGTTTTTGCATTTAAATCTTTGATTTTAAATCTAAGGGATCAGAACTGCTCATATTGTCGCATCATCTGGATTTGTGTCCTTTCTTAGAACTGAAAGCTCTGAGAAGTGGCTGTCCTGTTACTTGTTTATTTCAGGGTGTTGCTACGAGATTTATGTCAAAGCAGTAATGCGGGAGGAAGCTAGGAAACAGGCATGGGCCACAAGTGAGGGAGCATAAGAACAATATCTCCATGTAAGCATTTCAGTTGTGTTGTGAGATCATTAACTCCTATTGGGTTTTTGTCAGTGTCATTAAATTGTAGTTTCGAGCTGTCTGAATAAGTGGGATGAGCCTGTTGGTATCAGTTGGTTGAATGAAACTGGGAAGCAGGAGGGTAAAAAGGGTTGTTTCGATGTTCATTGTAGATTTGTCCGAAAATATCAAGAATTTAGGTTAGAATAGGGACTGATTCACTACATGTCCTTATAAAACTCAGACTTTTTGGCTATTTCTCATCCCTACATTGGAAGTTCTAACAGTAGCAGAATCAATGTGTTTACTGAAACCTGAGAGTGGATTATGTATGACAACTTAGAGAGTGGCTAAAGTTGGAATGACATCAGGGCTGACACACCAGTGCCGAAAAAGTGATACACTTTTTTTTGGTGATGTTTTTCGCCTTTTGGCACTGATGTGTTGGCCCTGATGTCATTCCAACTTTAGCCACTCTCTAAGTTATCCTACCAAATCCTCTGCGCTGAAACCTCGTCTTCTCAATCTGATTAAATTTGTCTTTCTGAAGTACATTTGAAATTGTTGTACGTATGCTGCTTGAGTTTTGTTCTTGCTTTTTTCCCCGAGACATCCACTTTTGAAGTTTTTACACGAATCAGGTTTAACTTTCTTTAAGATTTTTTTTTAATACTATTTTCCAATTTTCTTATATGTGTTGCTGCTTTCTTTTTCCAGTGGAATCCTGAATTCCTTCCAATATTTTTCTATTTCTATACTGGAAACTGAACCGAACTTTAGATGATGCTTATTATTAATTACACAAGGCTACCTATGCATGGGAATACCAGCTGGACTTGCTACTTGAACCTTATATGACCAAAATGCATGGCCTTATGCAGGTCAATTCACATCCCCCCCCCCTTCCCTTTTCCTTCTTTTTCTACTGCTGACTCTAACTACTCTTCGTGGCCCTCTGCCGTTGATGTTGTCACTTGTCATTGCAGAAGCTGTATAGGTCTCTTGTAGCCTCTTGTTTGATTATTATTATTATTTTGTATGTGTATTAAAAAAAGCATGGTAGCAAGGTCACCTATATAAATACCCCAAAAAAGTTTGTTGTATTGGCAATTATAATATGCAGTGAAAAAAAGGGAGATGATAACGGCTAAAACTGGGAAAGAATAAAGAATAATGCAGTCTTCTTTACTAGCGGAATGTGAAGCTGTTTTGCTTGGACTATGGGTGGCAATGGCATTAAGTTCAAAAATTAGAGGTGGAAGGAGATTCCATGGTGGTGATAAATGCAATGAAAGAGTTTTAGAGGAGTGTTTGAGAGAAGAAAATGAATGTTCTGTGATGAAAAAAGTGTCTGTGAGTCTCTATGATGAGCTATAAGATGACATGTGGTGTGTTGGAGATTCTAACAAGAATTGATGGGTTAAATCAAAGAATTTCAGTAACTTGAAGGTGTTTTAATGGAGGTTTAAGATGAGGAAGAAAAAAAAGAAGAATAAGAGAAGAGAGTGGAGATAAAGAGAGAAGAGAATAAGAAACTAAGAGAGAAATAAAATGATAAGAGATTTACCTAGAAGGAGAGAGGGAGAGAGAGGGTGAGAGGTACTCATGTGTGCACCTTGGTGTGCTACAACCCACATGGAGAGAAAGGGTAGCGTAGGAGATGGCGTCAACCCTTAGAGAAGGAGATACCAGGCCCATGGCCTACCTTGGGAACACCCAAATCTTCAAAAACTTGTTTATTCTTCACTGTGAAATTATGGGGGAGGGGGTGCCATTAAATAGACTTACATCCTAATGAAATTAGAACTTTTTTAAAAAAGAAAATATTCTAAAATACATGTAACTTGCTGCCTGAATAAACTTTTTAAAATTTAAAACTTCCTAAAATATACTTGCTAAAGTCTTAAACGTACTAAAAACATTAATAACTTGTTGCACATGTTTTCCTAATTTCTAGACTTTCCAAAACATACAATTTCTTAAAGTTTAGCTACTAAAACTTAAGACTTTCTAAAAAAAACACTACTCCCATTTTTACTGACACCCCTTTAGTAATTTGGTTATAACTTTCCCAAATCATCTCGGATTTGTGCAATCTTGGTCTTGTTAGAAAGGTAACTGAATAGCCTATCTAGTGACACCAAAATCAAGTCAAAAGGACAACTTTAACCTTTGAAAAAGTGGGCTAAACTTAAAAAATGGGGTTACAACTAAAAACCAAAAAATCTAAACTATCCATGGCACTATTGGCTTTATTATAAAAATAACCCATCCCTTGAATAAATTAAAACAACCCATACATAACACAAGACTTGAACCTTGCTCTCTTGTGTGGTGGCACATACATAAGTTGCATAATGTTGTCTGCATCATTCTCTCGGGGTGGAAAGAAATCCGACTTCAAATTTGAGATGATCCACCGTAATTCAAAGCTTTCAATGGTATATTCCGGACTCTTCAAGAATAGAGGATGATGTGGTGGTCGTAGAATTGATGACTCGCGTGTACCTTGTGGAGTTAATGGTTTCTTAGACCTGGATCTCGATCTGGTCTACTTTCGAGCTTTTGCTTGAGTTGGAATCTGTTCGGGCTTTGGAGAATTTTGGACTTTGGTGATGATCTGCAATACTGTAAGAAAATGAGGTCCAAGTATAGAGTCTTTACAAGCATTTTTCCGCCTTGATCTCTTCATTTTACTGGCTTTTGACTTTTTTTGGACTTCAGGTTGGCTTTCAGATTTAAGTTTGTGAACTTGAACGAGAGGAGATGTATGAGTCGAAACTTGTTCAACTCCGTGTCTTCTAAGCATTGGAATTCATTTTTTCTCGTATTCAACTTTGATGTTTTCCTATTCAGCCTTGTACTTTGCTTGTATCTTTTAAAGCTCTTTTTGTAAATCTTGAAGTATATGAAATCTTTCTTTTCTTTCAATTTCTTCCCGCTTTTGTTTTTCTATCTCTAGAAGTTTGCCCTCAAGACAGTTTTGTAGTCTTTTAAGAGTTTGATAATCCACACTATAAGGATGAGGATCTTTGATCTTCAATATATACTTGACTCTATCAAAGTTTAATCTGATCTCAAATTCTGATCTCCTTTGCAATTTCTTAATATACAACTTCCAAGATGGTGGTTCGTAACATCCCATGGTGTCAATGAAGTTAGTTCAAAAATGGTTTGAGTTAGCTCAGAAAGGGTGCTGGATGTTAGTTAGATAGAACCAACTGATTTAACCTGGCTCGAATACCAAATATGATGCAGGATACGGGGGGAAGATACCAAAAATTGATGTAGAATAATCCTAAAACCCTCAAACAATGGTTAGATTTAAAGTGCAAAAGCAAAAGTTTTCAATAATAGAATTTAGCCCTTAAAGTAGCCACAAAAATTTAAAAATCAGAAAATAAAATCACAAAAAGAAGATTAGACGATTTAGAACAACATAGACCGGTAGTCATATTATAACATGAATCCATTTTGACACATATCTAATGCTTAAAATGATGCACCAGTTTGGATAAGAAGGGTAGGAATTTGATTTACTTAAAGTGATCTGACCATGTATTGGGATGAATTTCCTCACATAAATCCGAGTTTGAATCCATTTGTGACCATAACCGACAATATATTGGAATGTTGGACCCCCTCTGTACTTCACGCGATTAAGGTAATCCTCTCATAAAGGTTCGCTATATTATGTTTCCTCAACTCAGCTCAAACAATTTATTTTTTTAATGGAAAATGAAACATATATATTAAACGGGAATGACATCCTTCCAAAGTATACTATCTTTCCTACTGTCATTCAAGATGCAGGATTTAACAATATCTTAATCATTCATTTTCTAAATGGATCAGCAAGATTCTGTTTGTCCATTAAAATATAATCTTTAATATGGAAAACCTCATTCATCTTAAATGATTCTCTAACATATGTCCAGTCAACTTTAACTCCAATGACAATGCCTCTGTGCTTTATTTTGGTAAGAAAAACTCATTTTACTAAATAAAAGAAGAAAACATATTTGATCGGTCCTCTATAAGGGAGGAAGATAGACAAGGCAGATGCAAATGTACCTGAATATGCAAAAGATGATGAAAGAGCATTAGAAAGATGGTCCAATTGAGAAACAAAACGTCTGAATGCCTCAATCTCATCTCTAAACAAGCCCCCATCTGAAGAATTGGAACTTGGAAAGCATAGAAGTTGGAGGTAGTGAAGCTGTTATTTCTATTGGCATAGTAGTCACTGAATGAGCATTAAATCGACTAGTACCAAACCGGCCTCCTCCCCGACCACTACTAGATCGGTTTGTTGAGGAACGTAGAGGAAAATCGATATATATATATATATATATATATATATATATATATATATATAAACAAAGTCATGAGGAGAAGTATCTTGAGCTAGTAATAAGTGAGCATGGTTGTTTGTATGCCTATTTACATGATTGAAAGTGATATAATCAAAGTAGTAATAATACGGAGGTCCTGGCCCTCCTGGGTTCGAAACACACCCTTTTAGGACCACTTGTTTGGGCATAAAAACCTAATTTACTCGGTGCATGGGAGAGGCAAGGATTCCACGTGCTCGGTGGATTTAGAAGTGCTCCAAGTGGCCTTGATACCTCGGTTATCAATAAATAAATAAATAAATACAGAGTCTGAAAATATGTCGAGAGCGGCAAGGAGTATTGGAGGCTTTTGACTTTAAAAAATTAATGGTACTTAAAGAGTCCCCCTTTAAGACAATGAGAGCTAAGCATAGACAAAAAGCCAACTTTAGGCCAAAAAGTACCGCATCAGCTTCAACAGATTCTGGGTTTTGAGCCTTAGAAACAAAAGAAGGCAACAACAACAAAGTTCCTCAAATAGTCTTTGATTTTCTAACTTTGGAACACGATATGTTGTTCTCGTAAGCACCATCAATATTTAACCTTCTAATAACCTGGGTTGGGAGCTCTCCAAAATTGCCTAGAAGTGATAGGGAGACGAGATGTAGGATCCTCCAAAAGAGTAAATTCCTGTAGCAGTTTATTGGAACCAATGCTCTCATACTTGGGTGTGGCACCATCCTTCCAGAGGAAAGGCCTGGGTGTGTGCATTGTCACCTGTCATTCTTGTAGCTGTACGGTTCCAGCTGTCAAGTGAGCCCGAGTGGCCATACAAACGCAAAGCAAATGTTCTGTGATAAAAAAACCTCTGTAGTGTATATGGTGAATTATAAACAGACATGTGTTCCTTTTGGGGGTAAAAGGGTCCAAAAAAGTGTTCAGTTGAAAAAGTAGGTGGTCAATAAAAAAAATTAAATTCAAAAACACATCATGTGTCAATCAATGGCAAACCCAGAAAAACAAAGAATGCGTCAAACTCCAATTACTAAACGTCTGTAAAAAGCCAATAATTGAATGCCTTACACTGTTCACTCTTCCTTCTTTATTTCTTGGGTGCTTCTATTCACACCATACATATTTCTAAGTCCACCTCACTTTTTTTTCCTTTTATACCCCGTCCCCAACTCCCTCCCATACCTAAAAGACCCCGCGCCACCCAC
>JAOXJP010084817.1:0-14868 GCA_025762735.1 Platanus orientalis | reverse complement strand
TTTCTATATATATTGTTAGCAGGTGATCCCATGAAGCACTATAAGACATTACATAATACAAAGAGACGATGAATTAGAGATTTACTTGTATTCTTTATTTCATTTATATGTTCATATCTTTTATTTAAATTTATGTTAATGGACCCATGTTGAAGAATGATATGTTTACGAGGTTTGAAAGTTTAACTTCAGTTTGATTATGAGAAATTAATTGAAATGATTTTATTTTAAATGACTAGTTTTCCTTCCACTTAATGATTTAAAAGTTAGATTCTACTACAAATGGTAATGGTTTGGATTAGAAGCTGGTATTAATTACAAATATGAATGACAATGAATGAGTTAAGTAAATGTAAGAACTTTAAACAAAATTAAGGATTCTTTCATAATATTCCGCTGCTAAAGGTCTTGAGTAAGGGAAAGAAGAAGAAGAGTGTAAAGAGATTAACACTCCAAAGTCTTATCTAGTGATTGAATTTTGGGGTGTTACATTTGGATCAATCCATCAAACATAATTTTTACACTTTTGAGGCCCAAGAGTGGCTGGTTCAATCAAAATATGTTTTTTTTCAGCTTTTACCCTCTAAGACTTAACTACTCATAACTTTCTCTACAGAACTCAGAATCGATCTTTGTTTATTATGTTGAAAACTAGACTTAAAGATATTTCCAAACGTGTATGGATCATCCCATAATTCATTCAGGATTGGTGTTGATGAGTCCGAGAAGTTACCCCAAATCTGTGGGCCTGTCAACATAGACACCTTGTGATAAAATGGACATAACTTATTATAGAAAACTCGTAATTATACACTGTTTATTTTTATAGAAAGTAAACTCATAGATATTTCCATCAATGTATAAAATGATCTCCAATTCTCTCAATATTTGTGTCAGTGGGTCTATGAAGGTATCCCAAATACGAAATTAGGATAACTTTCGAACTTGAGAGGTTTAAAACCCAACTTAGGTTTTACACTTCTAACTTGATCGAATGGGTTCCTAAACCACTCTATGGTTTGTTTAAACACGTGAAAAGATAATTTTATCCTTATAGGTTAAAATTATCATTTTACCCTTAAAAGCATAATATGAGATTTTATAAATAGCAAGTAAATCATGGAACTCTATATAGAAATGGATGGCTATGGTCATACCAAGTGTTTGTCCTTCTTCCCTTATTTATAGAAGTTTTACTCTTGAAAGAGTGACTTTGGTGATATCAATCAGCCTTTCTCCTATCATTGTACATGAGGACTTTTCCCCTATAGAAAGAAGATGGTTGATTGCCATAAGACATCCTTGATCTTAGGGAAGATGCATGGTATATGTCCTTGGCTTTTTCTTTGTAAGAAGAGTTTTATCTTTTTTCAAGGTCTTTAGAACTTTGAGAAGGAGCTTGACGTTTGTAGGAGTATGATTCATTTCCTCTATAGGAATAAGATTATCTTCCATCATAAGTCATAGGCTTTTGTTTTGGAGCTTGGGGAGGGACATGCATCTTTCCTTTAGCTTTAACAAAAACATTCTTTTCTACTTGGTGAGTGAGAGGGTCAATATTGGTGGAGTTGTATCCAAGACCACTCCTATCACCATGATACTTGCCCATAGTAAGCATTTTCTTAAGAGTTCATATCTTTTAGCATCCATGGATATTGAATTCCTCTTACCTTCCTCAAGCTCTTTGATTTGCTTGAATAGTCAAAGGATTTCCTAGTCAATTGAGCACAACTTATGTTTAGCCCTTTGTTATTTTCATTTAGGGTATTAACTTGGTTTTCTAGACCAAGTACATTAGAATAATTGGTACTTGTCTATTCTAGAGATTTGATACTTTCTTCTAACTCTAAAATCTCGTTGGATAATTTCTCACTATCCCCAAGAAGCTTCTTCTTATTATTTTTCCTATTGTCATTTTCAATGTTGGCAAACATCTTGGACTCACTTAGTTTTGTTTCTAATTTATTTACTTTATTACACAACTCATTTTTTTTCTACAAGGAGTGTGCCATACCCATTGACATCACCAATCTCTTTAGGTGAGTTTTGTTGAAGTTGGGTAATTGTGCTCTTCAAGAACTTTGTCTTTAAGGAAAATTCTTGTTGGATTTTTCTAACTCCACGGTTTCAATGAAAAGTTTGTCAAAGGCTTATTGGATGTCTTCCCCATCCTCATCCTCATCATCAACTTCATCATCGCTACCGGATTCACTATGATTTGATAGCACATCCAAAGAAGTACTTAAAGCCATTAAAGCTTTGATTCATTGTGAGGTGTCCTCCTCACTACTTTGGGATACACACTCTGACTCCTCTGAGTCATCATCCCAAGTAGCCACCATTGCTTTGCCATGAGGTTTCTTTTTCTTCTTATTTGCATAATCCTTGGCAAAGTGGCATTAACCCTTGCACTCATAGCAAATCATTTCATCTTTAGGTGATTCTTTCATCCTAAAGTTTGGGTTTGATCTTCTAGATTGTTTGTTCTCAAAATCTCTAGTGTTTTCGTAGATTTTTTTGAATCTTCTTGCAACATTGGAAAATTCATCCTTGGAATTTTCTTCAGTATTAAGAGACTATTCTCCCTTTAGTGCATTGCCCTTATTTTTGACATTTGGTTTAAATGTTATTTCAAATGTTTGAAAGGACCCAACAAGTTATTTTACAACTATAGTGTCCATACCATTGAATTTCTTTATTGCAGTTACTTTGGGTCTAAATCTCTCAAGAAGATATCTAAGTATCTTTCTCACTATTACCTCCAATTTTAGAGCGGCTCTAGAATTCAAATTGTCTTTAAGCTTAATATAGAATTTGATGAATTATTCATCTTCTTCCATTTTGAGTTCTTTAAACTTAGTTGTGAGCACTTGAAATTTGGACTTCCTTACTGCACTAGTACCCTCAGGGGTCACTTGTAGAAGATCCCATGCTTCCTTGGCCGTAGTAAGGTTATAAATGCGTCTACTCTTCTTGGCTCACAACACAAAATATGACATTTAATGCCTTATAATTATTTGTGTATGCCTTATTTTATGTGTCATCCCACTCTTCTTCCAGAGTGAGGTCTCTTCCAATCATGTTGGACAGAGAACCAAAGGTACTCATGCGTATTTTCTAATAAGGATAATTAGTCTTATTAAAAAATGGGGGTTTCGTGGTGGAGTAGGATTCTTTTGGATTGGCCATCTAAATACCTCTATGTATATGAATCTTTGACTTGGGTTATTAAGCCCTATAAGAGCAACCTTGCTTCGATCCCAATTAAAATTCTATACCGTTTATCCTAGGGGATGAATAGGAGTTGTACAGCTTTTTCAATCCTTTTAGACAAGGGAATGTTCAATTAAAATTTTCAATCAATTCCAAATGTTCCACAACAATTGATTCTCTAAAAATATTTAAACTACTATGTAATATACTTATATGCAATATAATTATGTGTAAAAATTATGGGTGTAGATAATATGCTTGGAAAACAATTTCTTTAGGCTAGAGCGATGTGCACCTTATAGATGTTAGAGTTTCAAGCAAGATGTGATGAGAGTAGAACAAACACACGCACTACTAAACAATCCCATAAGACAAGATGAATATATAATGGTTTGGCACAATAGCCTATATCCACTCTCGAATACCCATGGTGGGGTATGTTGATTTTTCATGAATAGTTAACACAATTACAAGGAAATCAACAAAACTTACAAATCATGCTCTGTTGAGCATGCACTACCTCCAATGGCTCTAATGGATGCGATTTCTGCACTCGGTGTCTCCAGTGAGTACCTCACATCTGGTGGCTCTAGCAGATGTCCTCAAGTAATGGTAAAAGAAGTATGTTGTGTGGTGCTTAGCCTCTCAATAAAGAAATAATACTGGTTGGTTCACACTGAAGTGAAAAGCTCCCAAAGAGACCAAGAAGGGGATGCTTTATTTTATTACTGGATTCTTTATATTAATTTACTAGATTCTTTATTTTATTACTAATGCATTATAAGAAATATATTTGTAACATATTTTTTAAACCCTTGGTACAATTACAAGGACGGTTTCAAAAATCATAGTGAGTTGATAGTCGTTGCTCATAATATATTTTTTATATTGTATCATAAATCAAAATACAAAGTTGATATTGGGAATGAAGTATACTTTATTGTGTGTGATTCGTGTGTTGCATCAAACAAAGTCTTGTTCAACGTATGAAAGAAACTAGAGTACGTTTGCCCTAATCCATACAAAGCAATGTAATTGGCTAGGTTATAAGAAGCTTCAGAAACTTGTCTTTTAGCATTATAATATGAAGCTGAGACTAGGGGAAATGGAAATATATAGTATAAAAGAGATTAAATGTGATCCAATGTATTTATTATCTATTGTTGCAGATGATGAGGAGGAGAATCCAGTGTTCAAGTGGGTGAAAGTTTTAACATTAAATTCCAAGTTTGGATGCCCTGATCATGAAATAACAAAAGTTGTTGAAGAATTAGGTATTGATGAGGCTGAAATTTTATCCAACGAATTAGGACTCGATTATGGAAAAGAGTCATCATTTGATTATTTAATGAGAGACCTACACATAAAGAGGTAAATCATGATTCATAAATACAATGCCCTAGGCTTGGTTTGTTACAAGGTAAACCTTGGGAAAAGGAGGGAAACTGTACTTTAACCCTACTTTCATGTTGTCTGATGCATGGGGATATCAAATGGGAAAACTTGGTAAAACTACCTAGGGTGCCACTTTTTCTCATTTCGTCATATATTTACTCATTCACGTATTCCTACCAAAACAATGGGAACAAAAGGGGAAGGGGAGGGAAGGAAATGACCAATACGTTTTCTTTTCTTTCCCTTTCTCTCCTTTTCTAAGGTGGGTTTACTTTTCCCTCATTTCCCCATGGTTTACCTTGTAACAGACAAGGCCCTAGTGATAGCAATAGTGATCATAATGAAAAAGGATGAATAGGAACATGGATCAAATGATGATGACAATGACAATAATGGGAGTAATGGAGGAGGTGATAAGAGTGATGTTCATTTATAATCTCATAGACCTTTGAGTCCATTTATTGGAGAGGCTGATTTTGACCATGCAACACAAGATGACTATCATTATAGTCGACTTATTCAGAGATAAAACAAATCTATTCGACACTTCTAATGTAAAAAACAAGTATAGCACACAACAAGGACAAACGGATGAATTAACAAACAATTTTGGGTTAATCAACGATATCGAACAACCAAGGGGTTCATATTTATCCTCCATGCCGTTTCACAATCATGGATCTTTTGGACATGGGATATGTGATTTTAGTTATGGCTCCTACTCACAAACATCTAGGTTCTAGGGATTTGGTTTATGTCCCATTTTATTATGATCTTTCCTGTGGATATGCCCATGGGCAAGGATATCAAGATATGTATATTTCCAGGGTTTTATGGGTATGGGGTTTCATAGTCACAACCACACAGTCCGTCAATGATACGAACGATTTCTAGCAACTTTCCACCAATGAGCATTATGGTTAGCATTAGTGATGATGAGTATCAAAGATATGTTCGTGAGTATACGACTATGTTTTATAATATGATGAATTAGGCTTATTATTGTAGATACACAGAGCAATGATATTATCGATAATATCTATCATTGTGTCATATTATTCTCTTTATCATTCAAAATTTTTTATAGTTTTTTTTTCATGGGTGTGTAATCATGCTTATTTTAATGTTCATTGAAGTTAATTGCAAAATTTTCATATTTTTTCCCAATATTTCCCTGATTTCCATAAATTTTCCAATATTTCAAAATGAAACATCGAAATTTCCATAACATTATTGGACAAACACTAATATAAATATATCAAAACACTGGCCTCAAGTGCCACATGTCATTCAAATGGAATGCAAACGAATTTCTTCTATTTTACCAAAATCTTTAAATTTCTCACTCACTCCTACTTTCTCTCCTCATTAATTCTTGCTTTCTTGGGAACCAATACATCTCCAACCACACGTGTCTCTTACCAACTTTTTTTAATAAAATTCTGCATAGACCCCACCCTCTTTTTATCCTCTCACATTGCCCTACCCACCCTTACTTGCTCACATCCCTAAAATCTCTCATTTCCCTAGAATTTATCTACCATCCGTCTCTTTCTCTTCTTGTGTCTTTCTTATCTCACTGCCCATGCCATGTGAGCAACAACTCCTAACTTTCACTCAATACCCATCCCCTAAAATTTCGCAAGCACACCTCCTACCAAATGTCTCCTTACCTTTTTGTTACTTTTTTTTTTAATGGACACACCTCATCGTAAAAAAAATGACACTTTTGTGTCTATTTAAAATACCATCCTCATGGCTATCTTTTCTTCCACCTCAATCAAGTGGCCCTCGCTCTCATCTTTCTTCCTTTAAAATCATTGTGAGGTTGAAAAGCTACTTGAACCTTTCTTCACGTATGCATTTAATGATATCTTTATCTTTCTTGCTCTTTTATTTTTCTTTCTTTTGAAATCTCGAATGAAAATGTGATGATAAAACGAGTCAAAAATCTTTGTTGCATCATGATCACTTTCGAAATATTGAAATTGGGTACACAATGAATTCGCTATGTATACATATTGGGCTGCATTACTTTTTGGATAGTGCATCTAAATACGCTGGATCACTTCACGACAGTGAAAAGGTTCCCATTACTATGAATGTTTTCTTCTAAATACTTTGTAGGAGAGTTGTGTCCGAACAGAGGATCTTAAGGTGAGATATTGAAATTCCCAACAATTCGGTGTATTAAATTTTGGGTTCAAGGGTTTTGACTATCTTAGATAAAGGCAGCAATGCGTGCTTGGTGATTATATTAGTGATATGGGTTTTGGTGAGCCCACGTGTTCTTAACACCTCAATTACTGAGTCAGGTTCTCTATGGTCTCCAAGCAGAACTTCTTCGCTTCTAAAGTAGTAGCTTCTAACGACAACTCCTTAAGTTTTTTAAATTTGTCATTTATTCTTATTTCTTTTTATATTTGAAGTAAGACCTAGAGAAACCCTTTAATGTTGACAAGGTGTGTTTGATTTTGAATCTACATCATGTAATGTCTTTTTTTTTTCACACCTTTCCAATATTCTTGATCATCTATATTTTTGTATTCCTTTTATTTTTTTTGGATCATAGGAAGTCATTATTAGTTTCAAAATGGTGTAATCATACTAATTTGTGTGATTCAATGATCAATATGAATTTATTTATTTATTTTTTAAATTACACGTATCTTTCACGTGTTCTCTATTCATTAATATACTTTCCTTATCTCTCTAAAACAGCTCCTTAAATTTACTCCTCGCATCTCCATAAAAAAACTAACCTTCAACGATTTACAGCTCTTTTTTCTTTCGTTACTTCTCTAAAACCTCTCACCAATCCCTTAAAATCTCTCATACACATTCAATCATTTATTTAGATAAGTAAATAATTTATCAAAAGAGGATTACAATCTTGTATATGTACATAGTATGGCATCTTTAAGTGCAAGTGGAAAATCAAATGGAAACAATATGTGATTTTCAGTACAATTCATTTAGGAAGCTAAGAAATCAGCCGGTTGGTTTGCTTCCCTCCACATGTGATGTATCTCACACGCCTGAAATATCTATAGTTGCATGACGACCTTCATGCCAAGGCTCAAAATATTCCACGTGCATTCACTTTGGTAAGTTGGTACATCCACTACCAACTTAGTGTCCATTGAAATGTGTAGTTTTGAGCACCCTGTATCAATAGCCAACATAATGCCTTTGTAAAGATAATACATCTACAACCAGTGAATAAGCATTGCCCTAGTCACTCCCACACAAGCCACAACTGCTGTCCCAATTTCCCTTCTTATTAGACCCCCATAACCATCTTGGGTAGAGGTCAAGGACCCATCACAAGCCAGCCCCCAAAACTCCATTGGTGGTCTTGGGCAGATACAAGTTCTTGGGCTTTTATCCACCGCATGAATCTCCAAACCCCATTTCCTAAACATGTGTTTGGCTAAGGCGTTGTCCTCATATTCTATTTTCATACTTTGCACTTTAGCTTTCACATCAAATATAATATTTTCAATAATGAAATATGATTTCCTACTCCTATTTTCAAACCTCCTCTATTTTTTTTTCTCGCCAAATGTGTTATAGGCATGCATTAAACGTTAATTTCCCAATTATAGAAACAGTTGACTTCCCTTTAAAGGTCGTGATAATCCATAGGTCATCCTTCCCTACTAATCGTATTTTCCTTTATTTAGGATAAATTATTGATAACAACCCCTTCCAAATGGATTTTGAAAAATCACATTGGAAAAATGATGGTCTAAAGTTTTGCGACTATTCCAACAGAAGCAACACTAGGATGCGCGGAGAACCTTCAGCTTGCAAAGTCTTCTTTGGATTGGAAGTCCATTCGACATTGCTCACCAAGTCACACAACTATGCTTCAAGATGTGATGTGAGAACAACACCACCTCATGCCAATCTACTTTTATTGCCATAATTGTAATGATGTGGTCTGCCAATTTAGAAGAACATTTTTCATTAGGTGTAACAGTGCACAAAACGACATCTTCATTGTTACTTGGTAATCTTTCTAGTGAGTTCGGAGAACCCCATGCATGCATTAATATATGAGAGTTTGCTAGGCCCAAATACCACTCACCATTATAGAGGATTTGTGAGACTTTACTAAGTCGATCTAATTCGGAATCATGCCGGATTTTATCCCCATATGCCTTTTTCAATCCTCCATCTTTATGCCATCTATCCAGCCATAAGTTGGCCTTGTTCCATTCCCAGTTATGTTAAGAATATGAGATGTAACCAAGTCTCTCACCTGTAGAAGCTTCTTCCAAACCCACGAGCAGTCTTTTAGAACTTTGATAGTTGAAATAGATTCTTGTTTCAGATGTCTTGCAAATATCCATTTCACCCACAAGCTCTGCTTTCTCAAGGATGACCACCATAGTTGTTTGAGAATCTCGACAATATTCATTTCCTTTGCTATTTAAATATTCAGTCATCCTTTCGCAAATGGTTTACAAACAAACTCCCAATTCATCGCATGAAGTTTCTTTGACAGGTCTGGCCCAACCCATAGAAATTTTGCAAGCATTGACTCGATTTCCTTAATCACTCTTCCTGAAAAGCCAAAGACTCCTAACCAGTATATGCCACAACCTTGTAGCACCGATCTAATAAGCACCAATCTCCCTGCATAGGAAATAGGCATTGTCTTCCAACCTACAAGCCGCTTCTTTATTTTGTTCAAGATTGTAGAGTAGTCTTTATAAGGGAGTTTGTTGGAGATCAATGGCACACCCAAGTACATCATTGGTAAATGAACCTTTGTGAACCCCATAATGCCATTTAGATGATCCTCCAGTTGAGTTGTAATACCTGCAAAAATTTGAGTGGACTTCTTATTGTTCACTTGGAGTCCTAATAACATGAAGAATCTGTCTAGAACACCATTAATGGCAGCTATGAATTGGTATTTTTCCTTAACAAAGTTCATCAAGTCATATGCAAAAATCAAATGTGAGAGTTTCATGCATTTAAATTTAGGAATTATAGCAATATTTCCCTCATCTACCTCCTTTTTCCAACAATGAAGAAGAGATCTCCATAGCTAGGCAAAACAGGTAGGGTGATATAGGATCCCCTCGTCTAAGGCCACGTGTACTTTGGACAAACCCTACAAGACTACCATTGATAAGGATTGAAATTTTCAGATTGGAAATACACTCCATGATCCAATCAATAAACTGGGGCTAAAATGTCATATTTACTAATACTTCTCTCACAAACTACTAAGAGACAAAGTCATAATATTTTTCTTTTTATCAGGTCTATCTTCATCACTAGTATTGGGGAATGTTGCTTCCTCACAAATCCCATGTAAGCTAAATGGAAAACTAATATATTTTCAATTATAGATTGCCCCCCAATGAATGTTGTTTGGTTAGAGTGAACCAAAGAGTCCATTACCTTCTTTAATCGCTTTGCCATAATTTTTGTGATAAATTCATAGATCAAATTGTAAATTGCAATTAGTTTATAATCATTGAAGCTTATAGCATCTATCTTTTTAGGAACTAAGGAGATTAATGTAGAATTTACCTCTCTTAATAGGTGACTTGTCTTGAAAAAATGCCTTACTGCATTGACTGCATCCTCTCCCACCACTTCTCAGACCTCCTTGAAGAATGTAAGGGTAAATCCATCCAGGCTTGGAGCTTTCCCATTCCAAATTACATCCTTAATATCTTTTATGGTAACCTCAGTTGTTAACCCCTTCCTTTGTTCCTCATCAAGCATCCTTGATGGGTTCCATTGAATATTTGTTGCATTCCCATCATGCAACGAGGCTAGTATCTTTTAAAAGTATTGTTCAGCTTCTTCCCTTATATCTTCTTCATTTTTAAGAGTAATTCCATCCTCCTTGACAATATGCAATATGTTGTTTTTATTTCTTCTTGTCCTTATGCTTGTAAGAAAGGAAGCATTATTGTCATCCTCCAGTTCTAGTCACTTGATATGAGCCTTTTTCTTTAGCATGCTCTCTTTCAGCCTAAGCATCTTCATATATTCAGTAGTTAACTCCTTTTCTCTTGCAGCTAGAAAATCATAATTATAATATGTCTAGCCTCCTGGACTTTGAATAATTCTATCCTCAATCTCTCAGTTTGTTGCTCCACCCTTACAAAAATTGTTTTTTTTCTAATACCTTAGTTTAGCCTCAACATATTTGAGCTTCTAAGCAACTTGGGATAAGGGGGTACCTATAACAAGAATGCTCTGACCCACATTCACCACATCCAAAAACCCTTAATGTTTAGTCTACATATCAAAAATTGAATGGTTTTGGCTTTCCAATAGGAACTTCCCCATTAGATACAAAATTAAGACAATGATTTGAGATACCTAGCAAATGAAAATTTTGCATATGAGTAAGGATAAGTAGTTATCCATTCTCCGTTCACCAGGACCCAATCAATCTTGCTTTCAACATTTCCTTCACACTCTTGCTTGTTCTGCCATGTAAAATCATTTTCCCACCATTTCAAATCTTGCAGCTTTGCCTTCATTAATCAGTTATTGAATTCCTCTACACCATAAATTTATGGGCTATCCCTTCATAGTTTTTCATTCCCATTTTTCACACAATTAAAATCTCCATAGAAGATCCATGATAGCATGCACAAATTTTTGACATGTTCAATTTCATCCCACATTAACTCTATTCTCCTACATATTGAAAGCATAGACACAAAACATAGTACAATTCCCACTATGTATTTGAAGACAATCTCACAAGTTATCATTTAAGATGTTTCTTGAACAATGTGGACAGTAATTTGATCTTTTCCATTCAACAACCAAATCTTCCCATTGTCATGCCATTCATAATTTGTTACTACTTCCTAATCCCTAAGGCTAGTTCTCATGATGGCATCTTTATTTTCTTTCTTAACCTTTGTCTCTGCTAGAATAAGCACAATAGGTTCATTTGCTTTCAGAAGTTTGATTACTTCCTTTGTTTTTCTGAAGTATTCACACCTCTAATGTTCCAAGTTAATATTTTCATCACGAGGCACAAATTTTGTGATGGGCTAACTCCTAGCTCTCTTCATATTTTGAGCTATCTTCCCGCAGTTTCCCCATTTACCATTCCCATATACTCTATCAATAGGAATTCTCCGAGAAGTAAGCTTACCTAACTCATGTCTTTGTCTATGATGTAGTTATTTCATGCTTTTTAATAGACTTGATGGGCTCTTTCGGCCTTTTCCATTGGCTTTATCTATCTCCATGTCTGGCATAGGACTGATTTCTAATTGATTTCATTTTGCCAATAGGTCCTCCTGTAAAGATTCCTCCTGAGTTTCTGGAATTATTTCCCCCATGTCCTCCAGTTGATGCCATTGTCTCTGGGATAGGCTTGAACACAATTCCTTTGTATTATTATCCACCAGCAACCCATCATGCTCATTGTTCTCATGGTCAACTCTATTGTTAGACATCTCCTTAGTCTTTTCATCATCCCAAAAATATCTTAACAACTCAAAACAATTATTGTCAACCCATGTACCCTTCTTTAGTTTCCCATTGCTAGGTCCAACATGCATGTCGTTCTCCTTCATCTTTGGTAGTGCATCCTCTGCTCTTTGAGCTGTATCTGATGTTTGGGTCTTTTTAATTCTCCATTCTTGCTTAACATTCAAGTTCTCAGGGCACTGAACTTTGTTGTGTCCAAAGCACATGCACTCCTCTCGGTTTCCAATCATAAGAAGTTGATTGTACAAAGCTTCTTCCATCCTCTATCATTACAATAACTAAATCTTGCAAACTCTCCCTGGCATCTACTTCTATACACACCCGAGCATAAGAAAGCCTCTCGTTTTTCATTGTGTATTTGTCCTTGTATAGTGGCCGCCCAAGGACCCTGCCTATGATGCTTAAAGCTTTCGTCGACCAAAACTAAAATGGAAAATGTGGAAAGGAAACCCACAATTATATGGAGTGTTGGTTCAACTTCTTAAGCTCCATCTCAAGTGTCCATGACCTCAATTGAAGAGGTCTTCGACCAATGATCCAAATTCCATTCTCTAAAACCATCTGTTTATCCTCTCCACAACTAAATCTAAACACAAAAGTCCTATCTTCCACTAGAGTTATCTCTACACTCCCTTTTGTTGGAGAAAAACATATTTGATAATTTTATTTTATTTTAATTAGTAATCTTAAACAAAGAAAAAATATTTTTATGTTACAAAATAATTATTTAAATATACAAAACCACATTTTACAAGAGATAGAGTACAATAAAATTATATGAAATTATTCACAGATTTTTTAGAATAAAATATAACAATGGTACCCGTGAGTATTGATTGAAGCGTGTCTGGGACACTATCCTTAAACTTGATTTCGCATCCCATTTTGGATCTCTTCCTTAGTGCACAAAGGTTGTAGACAGTTAGGCTCCAAGATTCAACGGTCTCAAGTGACATCCCTGTTATTTTGCACACAATAACAGAGGTCTAAAGAACTCTATGCAGTCATTTATCTCAGATGAATTTAAATTATAATATATATGTAACAGTATGTTTTCACTTACATATAATACCCATATTCTCTTGGGTATTTATAGAGTTGGCTCATAGAACTGTAGGAGCCTGTTTATGGCCCATTATTTGTCTCCCAACAGTCATAAAGGGTTAGCTCATTTATTTGTCTTTAACGGTTGAATAACTGCTAGAGAATTTATGTCTTTAACAACCAAAAAAACAGCTAGACAATTAACTCATTTTCCTAAGGGTAGAAAACGGATTTTTCATTAAACTAATAAATCAAATAATTAGGAAACATGCCCATAAGGCATGTTTATGATTGAAAACATATTCTCAATCAATGATTTGTTAATGCAAATCATTATACAAATTAATACATTATAATATAGATTAATTTAATATTTTTTATATTATGATTAATCAACTGTAATTATATAATAATAATAATTTTATTGAATTAGAATTAATATGCATCTAAATAAAAATGCAACAATCTCCCACATAATTTGAATTCAATCAAGTATCGTCTGAGATTTAAGCAAAGGGTTCCTTGGTGTTGATGTCTTTTGAACTTAAATCAACACTTAAGACAATCAAGAAGGGGTCTACAGAATTTTGGTGTAATGAATTACTTGAACCAAAACTCTTTTATGAAAATCGATCATACATGACATCTAAACCTTAATCCTAAGCTGTAGAAAAGTTCTCCATTTGGCGTATTTTGACCATGCACATTACCTAGATTTTCATGAGTGTTCTAGAGAACTTTGCCCAAGTTTTCATGGAAAGTGGCTTCATTTCCACACTCACATAGGTGAATCTATCAAGAGTACATTGCAACTGAAACACACCACCTATAAAGGATATAAACTCATTAAGAGTTATATAACTCATTCTCATATTCGTTGCAATTAACATTGTCGTCACCATAAGGATGGAGCACAAGTGTCAATGCTTCTTACAGACTCCGCAGTGACTTGTTTTTATCCATTGAACCTATTCTTTGGGATCTTCAGTCACATAGGTTGGGTTACCATCATTGGCTGTCTATCTGGTGGGTTAAACCCCATCCCCCTCAATGATTAAAAAACTGACTTCATTGTCAGTGGTTTAGTCAAAAGATTTACCAAGTTGATAATCTCTGATACATTAAATTTCATTAATCACTAGTCGCCTTACCATATTGTTTTTAAACAAATATGTCTACTTTTATCATCAGCTCGAGCTATAGCAATTGTGATAATGTATAGAAAATGATTTTTTTTTCAATATATATATATATATATATATATATATTGAAGCTATTAAGATATTTATCCTTCATTTCATAAGGAGATAAATAAAACTCCACCTCTAAGTGAAATCAATTTATTTGTGGACTTTGATTCATCTAATCTGATACTCAGTAATATCGTTGTATTTTTCAAAATAATGGGATAACATAAAAATGTAGACTCATATTAGTATGTCTACAAGCTCAATTTCTTTCTTCCAGTTTTGTATATATCTGTAGAGTTTACACATAGCAACAAAACACAATTAGCAACAACATATCAATTTATCTTCCCATTCTTTTATTAATCAAATAAGTTTACATTAGCCAGATACCCCCACTATTTAAAATATCAAAATTTAAAGGCTTTAGCTGGTGATCCGGGCTGTTCCCCTCTCAACGATGACGGTTATCTCTGATTGTTTCACTGGCCAACCTTGACCCCTTTTCTTTTGGGGTCATATCTAGTATTCAAACGAG
>JAOXJP010084806.1:0-14868 GCA_025762735.1 Platanus orientalis | reverse complement strand
AGTTTTTTTTTTTTTTTTTTAGTTGGTGTTTAGCTGTAATCTCGTTTTTCACTGTGGACCCAATTGTTCTATGACCAAAACTTGGTTTTTTGGCTTGATTTTGGTGTCATTAGATAGGTTATTCAGTTACCTTTCTAACGAGACCAAGATTGTGCAAATTTGGGGTGATTTGAGAAAATTATGATCAAATTATTGAGGGGTGTCAATAAAAATGGGAATAATGTTTTTTTTTAGAAATTCTTAAGTTTTAGTCCTTAAAATTTTTAAAAATTTTATGTTTTGGAAGTATAGGAATTATGAAAACTTTTGCATCAAGTTATTAATGTTTTTAGAAAGTTTTATATTTTAGAAAACTTGGTTAACAAATTTAGGTTTTTTAGGAAGTTTCTAATTTTAGCAAGTTTTTAATTGTTTAAAATTGTAAACCTATACCCCTCCATAATTTTACAGTGAAGAATGAACACTTTTTTGAAGATTTGGGTGTCTCAAGGTCTGGCTATAGCCATATCTCATCTCCAAGGTTTGATGCCATCTCTTAGGCTCTCATCTTTTCTTCATGTGGGTTGTAGCACCCTAGTGGACTTGTGAGTATCCACTTCACCCTCTCTCTTTTTCTAAGGTATCTCCCTTATCTTCTTCTCTTTTTTACTTTTCTCTTAGTTCCTTATTCTCCTATCTCTTTCTTTTCCTTTTCTTCTTGTTTTTGAACCTCCATTAAAACACCTTCAAGTTTATGAAATTCTGTGATTTAGCTCGTCAATTCTTGTCGGAATTTGATGAAATTTTAACTGTAGAACTCTTAAATACGTCAGAAATGACCATAAAAATTTCAGAATTTTCGGACGTATCAGAGGGGCATTTGGATAATTTTCAGATCTTCTGTCCAAAATTACAAATTTACCCTTTTAGGTTTTTTTTTCTTCTTCTTTTTTGTTCTCTCTCATCCGAATCTCTTTTATTAAATTTTATTATCTGATTTCTTGGTTATTTGTGAATTTAAATTCAGTTCTTGATTTATTTTGTTTTTGCATACTTTATTTTCAATTATTTGAGGCATTGAGAATTATTCCACATCAATTTTTTGGTATCTTTTCTATTGTACTGTATCACAAACACTTGTTGATTTCTTTTCTTCCGAAGAAACCAGCATATCACTAACAAGATACAACGTCATATCAGTTTACCTTTAGGACAGAGGTCATTGAGTATGAGTAAGGCTTCATTCCATAAGTAACAATGCCATACCAGTTGACATGACCCAAGCTCTACAATAGGTAAATGCTCTCTAGGATTTAGCAAGAGGAAGAAGAATTATTTGGTGCTAGCATACGTACGGAGAGAGTAGCTTCTCACATACTAACTTTCATGTATATGAGGATACAAGAATACATGGAAAGGCATACGTATTTACAACTTTACACTATACAGTCCCAAAGACATTTATACCCTTACATGTATATACCCTTATATGACAACAGTCCCCCTCAAGCTAGTATATAGATATTATGCATATCAAGCTTGCCTGCAGACTTGAAAAACTAGGATTAAATAGACATTTTGTAAACAAGTCAGCTAGCTGGTCTTGTCTCTATACACTAGGAATGCATATCTATTTGGACTGAAGCTTCGCTTAATGAAATGTTTGCTAACTTCAATATGCTTGGTCCTATCACGTTGAATGGGATTGTGAACAATACTAATCACGGCCTTGTTGTAACAATACAAATGCGTGGGACCTTGAGAACTAAATCCCAAATTCTCAATAGACCATGAATCCATAGAATTTCACAAACCCCATGTGCCGTGGCTCTAAATTCATCTTTTACACTTGATCTTGCCATGATTGGCAATATTTTGCTTCGCCATGTACCAAGGTTACCTTTAACAAAGGTATAATATCTAGACATGGACCTCCTATTAGATACCGACCTCGCCCAATCTATATAAATAAAGGCTTCAATATTGAGATCATTTTGCTTGACATTTAAAAGTCTTTGGTTTGGACTCTTCATCTAATAGACCGACAATTCAAGTAACGTAAGAGATGTATAGCCTTGTCTAATGTCAAATGAATCAACTTCCCCACCAATCTCTAATACCAATTTGTATCAATAAGCCTGTTACTTTCGTGTGCTTGAAGTTCATGATTAGGCTTAATAGGAATCTTGCAAGGTTTGCAACATAACGGATTCTTGGAAGAGATCGAGCACAAATCTCTAATACCAATCTGTATCAATAAGCCTGTTACTTTCATGTGCTTGAAGTTGATGATTAGGCTTAATAGGAATCTTGCAAGGTTTGCAACATAACGGATTCTTGGAAGAGATCTAGCACATACTTGTGCTATGATAAAAAGATAACCTCCTTGGATCGAGCAACTTCAATGCCAAGGAAGTATTTTAGATATCCTAAGTCCTTAATCTCAAACTCTTTTCCCAAAAAACTCTTAAGTTATGGATCTCAAACTGATCATTACCTATGATTATAATGTCATCCGCAGACACAATGAGAGCTATCACCTTGCTCCTTTTCTTTGACGAAGAGAGTGTGATTAACTTGATACTATTTATACCCATTCTTGAGAATGACATTGCGAAACCTCTCAAACCATGCTCTAGGGGATTGCTTAAGACCATTTAAAGCTTTCATGAGGTGACATATTTTCTTTATACCAATTGAGTACTAAGAACCTAGAGGTAATCTCATGTATACTTCTTCAAGATCTCCATGAAGAAATGGATTAAATATCAAGCTGAAGAAAAGGTCATCCCTAATTGGCTGCAACTGATATCAATATGCGAATGGAATTCATCTTTGCCACAGGAGCAAAGATTTCTTGGTAATCTATCCTATACGTCTAAGTGTAGCCCTTGGCTACTAATCTGGCCTTGTACCTCTTCACTGTACCATCAAACTCAATTTAACAAAACACTCATCTGCACCCTATAGGCTCCTTTCTTTGGAGAAGATCAACTACATCCTAAGTGCTGTTTTTTTTTTAAGGCCTTCAGTTTTTCTTTCATTGCTTTTCTCAACTGAGGCTAAGAAAGAGTTGGAGACACATTGCATGGAATGAAAACAGAAGACAATGAGGTGGAAAAAACTCTAAACATGAGAGATAGAGAATTGTAGCACTCAAAATTAGCAATGGGATGATTGGTATAAGAACGCATATCCTTTCTAGGAGCAATAGGGAGATAAGAATCATTAAGAATGGAAGAAAAAAAATATCTGTAGAAGTAGAGACAAGTTAGAGAGGCACATGGGGATCATGAGCATCTTTCTTTTTTTTCCGAACATACATGTTTGAAAAATATTTCTTATAAGTTGCCATTGGCTCTTTCTTCTCTTGGATACAATCTTCCATTGACTCCTCCCCTGGCTTACAATAAAAAAAGAATGGGAGAACTGGTAAAGTGAGAAATGACTCATCTTCTCGATCACATTTACTCTCCCCCTGAAGATGAGGCTGTACATATAAAAAAAGGCAAACTCAAGAAAAGTGACATCCATGGAAATAATGCACTTCCGATTAGAGGAATGGTAATACTTGTATCATTTTTGATTCGGAGCATACCCAGGGAAGATACATTTAAGAGCCTTGAGAGCCAACTTGGATTATTAGACTTATGAATGTGAACATAGGAAATACAACCAAAGACTTTTAGAAAAAGCGATGACACATCAGTTGAGCCAAAAAGAATAAAGGGAGATTGGAACCCAAAAATTTGATATGACATGTGGTTCATAAGATGTGCTGTGGTCTGAAGAGCATCAACCCAAAAGATTTTTGAGTCATGCATAGTAAATAGTAAAGCACAAGTAATCTCTAATAAATGACTATTTTTTCTTTTCTTTCAGCAACACCATTTTATTCAAGAATATGTGGACAATTGGTTTGATGAAGGATACCATGTTTTGAGAGACATGGAAAAAAAAACATTAGATATATATTCACCACCATAACCAGAACGAAGTATCCCGATCTTAGAATCAAATTATGTATCAATTATCTTATGAAATAACCGAAAGATAGAAAAACCCCATGTTTTGCATGCAACAAATATACCAAAGTAATGTGATGTAGGATCCTAATGGGTTTAGGCTCCTACAATAGCTAATTGATGAACAAACCCCTAAAATAAAATTTTGTGCAAGAAAGATTGAAACTTGAAATTGATATATGCTGAATATTAAAGAAAACAATTAAAGAAATCAAAATTTTGAGTAAATAAATGCAAGAATCAGATAAATCAATTCAAGAATGTTCCAATTAGTAAATAGAAGTGGAGAATTAGAGAAAATTGAAGAGATATTGAAGAAATAAGAAGAGGAAATCAAGAGGGCCGAAAAATCCCCAAAATTTGGGTTTTGATTTTTGGAACCCTAATTTCAAGGGGAGACTAGGGGACACCCAGCCGCACCCCCTAAAATAGGGTGGAGAATATTTCTATGAAAACTAAATGAAAAAAATGGGTTTAGAATGTGGCGGCTGCAATGGTTAGGTTTTTTGGGTTAGGGTTCTTGAAAATTGGGGAAAATTCAAGAAATAGGGATTTTAGGGTTGAAAATTAGGGAAAGTGGTATTGATGGGTTTAGTTGACTATGAAAAGTTTAGGGATGAAATAAATTAGGGTTTGGATTAAATGAATAAAAGTAATTAGAAGAAAGAGGTTGCTGAAAATTTTCTGCAACAAAGGATTTCAAGACTGAATGAAAAAGAAAGGAGAGGAAGATGTAGAAAATTATATGGGGATGTAAAGGAGTGATAGGAGATGAGGAAGATGATATGAGAGATGAAAGAAACCAAAAAATTAGTAAGATTAAAGAAAAAGAAAGAATATGAAAAGATGTAGGGGCGTGGGTAGAGAATAAGGGATGAGACAAGAGAGAGAAATGGAGATGAGAACTCACCTTCGTCTGAGGGATTCTTGAGAGAAACAACACCAATTGTGAGGTTCCAAGCCTTTTCAAAATTTCATTATTCAAAATTGATCGTGCATGATAGATTTTAGGCTTTTATAAGCCTTACAAAAAATTTGGACCAAAATACCCTCATAACTTGTGCTGTATGGCCAGCACTAATAAACCCCCATAAAAACTAAAAGGAAACACTCTAAACACTACTAAAATTTTTCTAAATTATTACTAACACTCACCCCATGGCCTGTAAGGCCTTATTACATAAAATTCCCATAAAAGAACATAAAAACATAAGAAAACTAAGCCTAATTAGTAAGTACAACATGCATTCTTCTTATAATTCATTGGAAATCTTGGCTTAGGCTTCCATATGGGATAAGTTTTTTCTAGCCACTATAATGTTGCCGCATCATAATTCAAGTGTGATCATCAACAAAATTAACAAAGTAGTGATAACCAAACAAAAAAAGTAACAAGGGTTGGTTCCCACAGATTAGAATGAACAATGGTAAAGGGAGAAATACTTCTACTAATACTAAAAACATAAGAGGATCTACAATGTTTTGCAAATTCGCAAGTTTCATAATGAAAAACAAATGCTAAAATTGAACTACATAAAGATGGAAAGTCTTTGTTAGAAGGAAAAAGAAGGGTAGACAAGTCTACAATGCCACTGAAACAACTGAGTCATCAATGACGGGGAAAAACAGAAAAAAACATTGGCTTATGGAGTTCCCTGCCGGACTAGAGATGCAACATGAAAACACTGCCTCGGATTTGATGCGACCCCCTAAGGTCAGCCAAAGGTCAAACTGACACCTGGGGCCGACACATCAACGCCGAAAAAGTGATTTACATTTTTTGGGGGATGCTTTTCACTTTTCGATGCTAATGTGTTGGCCCCTGATTTTGGTTTGACCTTAGGCTGACCTTAGGGGTCATACCAAATCTTGTGCATGAGAACCCGTCCATCAGATACAACCAATACTCCCTATACTTTTACCAATCATTTGTTGTGTTTCCAAGTCATGAAAGACACATTTGGAAGGAAAGAAATTAATACTACAATTTAAGGCTTTAGTAATATGACTCACATACACAACATTAAGTTTGAAGTTAAGGACATGAAACACAGATGAAAGGGATATAGATGGAGGAGCAATACACCACCAACAACAGAAGACAATGCATTTTCAGCAATTTGAACCTTGTCTCTATCAGAACACACACAATAAGAATTAAAAAGACTAGACATACTAGGTATATGGTGCGAGGCCCCTGAATCAATGATCGATGAGGGACTAAGAGTAGTAGAGGAAGCACTGAGGGCATATTTTAGTGTACAATGCCAAAAACAAGGTTGAAGTAGCTCTAGAAGATGAATTTAGTTGGGATATAAGATGATGAAGGGAGCCCATCTCCTCTCTAGTAAACCCAGTGCTAAGAGATGACTTAGTTTTTGTAGAAGGTGACTGACTGCTGGAGGAGGAATCTATCAAGGCATGGCAACATATGCACTCGATCACTTGCCACTACTAGGACGTGGAATACCTCCACGACTACCACCAAAAGTTCCAACAATGTTCTTTTGTATGATGAGAGCGCGACCACAGTGTTCGCAATGAAGTCTATCACGATTATTTGAGGGTGCACTATAATGACCTTGGCCTCTACCACCACCACAACTTCCTCTTTGAGACACGAAAATGAGAGCAAATTGCTCAAACGTGGGAGAGGCTATGGCATGCCACTCCTGATTGCTTTTCTCGATGAAGATGCAGTTAAACCTCAGATAGAGAGGGAAAAACATCCCGTCCCAAGACCCAGTTTCTAGTAGGCCCTAACTTGGGATTAAGGCCGGCAAGTAACTCAAAAACTCGATTATTCTCAATAAACTTGTGGAAGACCCTAACATCAATTGAGCATAGAGCTAGGAAAGCCTCATAATGATCAATCTCCTTCAAAATTCAACACAAACTAGAATAGTATAGGGATACTGATTGGTATCCCTGCTTCATCTGCCATACCCTTTTATGAAGCTCATATACACAGCAAACTGACTCACCTTAGAATAAGTCATCTTAAGAGCGTCCCAGATCTCCTTAGAAGACTTTTAGTAATAAATAAGCATTGCTAATGTCTGGTTGCATAGAATGAACATGACTAAAGCATCTTCAGCCCGCCATTTGGAGAACTTATGGTCTTTAGGATCTAGGGCAGGAGCCTTATCGGTAATATACTCTCATTTTCCTTTGCCAAGGATAGCACACTTGGTTGATTGGGACCAAGTTAAAGAATTTGTCCCATCAAGCTTCACGGTTGTAATTTGGCTAATAGGAATGTCCTAAAGAACTGTGCCATGACCCGTAGTGCTAACATTTGATGTAACTGGAAGGGGGGCTGATTCACTAACTTCAAACATAGCTGCAAATAATCAGGTATACAATCTCCGAGAGTGACGAAGACTACCAATCTGTGAACCCCAAGGTAATGCACAGGAGATATAGTACTCCCACAAGCTAACAGCCCCAGAAATGAAACTCCAAGAAGGCTGACAATCATAAACAACACACTGAAGTAACTAATTTGCATGAATACCTTCACACACACTCTGTTCGTGGATACACCTTGGAGTTTGAAGAGGAAAGAGTATATTTACCATAGATTTGAGAGGCCCTACAGCCCCTCTGAAATGGACCAACAAAGGTAATACCACACCACAATAGCAACCACAACTATTGAATCTCTAATCAACACATCAAAGCCCCAACACTCGAATTCTTGTACCAGGCGATAAATATGCTGTAGAAAAAAGCTCATTGAGAGCTCAACACAGCTTAAGATCATATGAAACTTGTCTCAAATGATCACAAAATGACACAGATCGAAAAGTGAACAACATGCTATTACTCCGGAGTCAACGGAAACATTAGATCAGGAAAAATTCCCAGAAAAGTTTGGAAAATAATGAAAAATCTGAAACAACTCCAAGTCAAGTGTAGAACACCATAAAATTTACTAAAATTATAGATCTATGAAGATCAAGAAACTTTGTCAATGACCTAGAAGGTTTGTACAGATGGTGACATTATCCATATCACTTGATGACATTAGTGAGGATGCATAGAAGCTAGAAGTTTGTTCTTTGACCTCGGATTTGTAACAGAGCTTTGATACAAAGTAGAATTACAGTATGTAAAGATTTTAGCAAGAAGAAGAAGAAGAATGATGCTGACAATCAAGGAAGACTTATGTATGTGTCGCCTCACAACAGAGCTAGATTCAAGCGAGAATGTTATGTGGGTTTAGTAAGGGTCTTATAGGGGGGAACATTTATTTTATGTGTCCATGTAATAAGGTCAATAGTGTTAAAGTTTTGTTGGAATTTTTTTAGACAATAATCACATCACTTACTTTTAGACCAACTTTTCAAGGGTCAAAACTAGCTTTTTGGTTTGATTTTGGTGTCATTATAGAGGTTATTCTGTTATCTTTCTAACAAGACCAAGATTGCACAAATCCAAGGTGATTTGGAAAAGTTATGGCCAAATTAATGAAGGGGTATCAGTGAATAATGTTTTGTGTCAATAAGTCAAAGTACGGGGCCCAGTAATGTGGCTGGTTGACAGTTTGGGTATCTCTATGTTTTGACAATTTTAGGATTAAGAAATTTTGGAATTTTAGCAAGTATTGGATTTAGGAAAACTTGTGCAACAAGTTTTGTGTATTTTATTAAGTTTAGGATTTTAGAAGTTCATGTTTTTAGCAAGTTTTGATTTTAGTATTTCTTAGGAATCACGTTTGTATTTTTTTAATAAGTATTTACTTTTTTAAAAAGTTTTGAATTTTTTAGGATGTAAGCCTATTTAAAGGCACCCTCTTTCCTTGATTAAGATAATGAAGATTATTAAGAAAATTATGTGTTATTTGGGTGGTCTCCCAAGGTGTGACTGTGGGCCGTGTTCTTCCCTCCAAGGGTTGATGCCATCCCCTAGGCTCCCCTCTCTAGTCCATTGTGGGTTGTTGCACCAAGGTGCACTCATGAGGTCTTCTACTTGGAACACCTGCAAGAGAATGATTAGGGAAAATAGTATAATAGAGGAGATGAGATGAGGGAGAAGAGAGACTTGACGACTGAATTGTATAAGTAGGGTATACTCATACGTTGGTATTTATACTAGCACTTTATTAGTATATCATAATTATGATGTACTAATAGTATGGGTATATAAGACCCATATGACATGTTTACCCTTATGCTATACAACACTCCCCCTCAAGCTAGGGAATAGATATCAATCATTCCCAGCTTGCTAATCAATGACATAAATTGTACTCCCCAAGCCATTTGGTGAATACATCTGCAAGTTGATCTTTGGTTAGTATATACGAAATACATATGTTGCCTTTCTTAATATGATCCTTGATGAAGTGCTTGTCAACCACCACATGTTTAGTCCTGTCATGTTGTACTGGGTCATGTGCAATGTTTATGGTTGCCTTATTGTCATAGTAGAGACTCATATAACTCTGTATTGGAAACCCCACTTCGGTTAACAACATTTTTAGCAACAAGGATTTACAAATCCCATGTGCCATTGATCTTAACTCAGCCTCTACACTGGATCTGGCAACCACATACTGTTTCTTGCTCTTCCAAGTCACCAAGTTTCCACCCACAAACAAATAATAACCCGAAGTAGATTTACGATCTGTAAGTGATCTTGTCCAATCATCATCAATATAAATTTTAACGCGAGAGTGACCATGTTTTCTATACAGTACACCCTTTCTTGGACATCCTTTTAAGTATTTAAGCACTCTATACACAACCTCCAAATGATCTTGAGTGGGAGCATGCATGAATTTGCTGATTACACTTACTGCATGCATAATGTCAAGATGTGTTAAAGATAAGTATATGAAACGTCCTACCAGCCTTTGGTATCTTTTGGCATCAATCAACCTTTTACTGTCATCTTTCAGTCTATGATTTGCTTTTATTGGAGTTAGACAGGATTCGCAGTCCATCATTCTTGCTTCTTTTAATAGGTCCATAACATACTTTTGTTGAGAGAGAAAGATACCCTATTGTGATCTAACAATTTCTATCCCAAGAAAATATTTCAAGGAACGCAAATCCTTGATTTCAAACTCTCTTGCCAATTCACTTTTCAGCCATGCAATTTCTACCTCATCATTTCCTGTGACAACTATATCATCAACGTACATAATTAGAGCCGCTATCTTAAGTCCATGGTGCTTGGTAAAAAGTGTGTGATCGGTCTGAGTTTGGTTATATCTTGCATTAATCATGGTGGTCTTGAACCTTTTGAACCAGACACGCGGTGATTGTTTCAGGCCATATAAGGCTTTCTTCAACTTACACACCTTGCCAACTCTCTTGAAACCTTAAGGTGTTAGGAGATCCACAAATTAATATACTTCAATACCCCCCTTAGGAGGAACATTGTTTTCTCCTAGGGACACACTTGGGGAGCTAAGCATGGGTCCACACAACACATACACATGCACACAACACTACATCCAGGGAAATACTTCCACTTATTCAAACTCACAGCCAAACCTGCTTTGATTCCAACTTGGAACACCTGCAAGAGAATGATTAGAGCAAATGATATAATAGAGAAGAAGAGAAGAGAAGAGATGAGATAAGGGAGAAGAGAGACTTGACGACTTGATCATATGAGTGGGGTATACTCATACGCTAGTATTTATACCAACACTTTATTGGTATATCATAATTATGATGTACTAATAATATGGGATAGTATATGGTGTGAGGAGTTTTAATCTCACATTATGTTACAGGTTCTAGTTATAGTATGCTTTTTGTTTTTTTTCCTTTTGTAATCACCTTCACGGTGATTCCTATCCTTTGTATTGCTGTACTTTTTTCATCTTATATAATAATTGATCTCATTACCTTTAAAAAAAAAGGTAATAGTTTTCCAGTATAAGATATAAGCCATGAGGTCTTCCCTCTGTTGTATCATTTTCCTTTTTTCCTTTGAATAAAATCTTTACTTCTCAAAAAAAAAAAAAAAAAAGATGCTTCTTACAATATAAGATATAGCAATGAAAATATATAATTTATTTGCCATATTCCCAAGAATAGTCTGATTAAATTTGGGCATGTTCTGGGGTTTGGAATTGACCATTAGGGTTCTTACCATCCTTCTACCGGTACGCCTGCAGGGCTTTGGGATCCACCATTATATGGGTCTCAATTGACAGATATTCTATGACCAGAAAACAATTTGGTTGGAAGGTAGAGCAACCATGTAGACTCATTTGTTTTTTATATGTTGAAGAATAAGAAGAATGGACTAGAGTATGTCTGACCGATGATTAGTTTGCTAATCAGTTGCCATTTGACACAGGAGACTTCTTGGGTATGCATGCCTTAATCCCCTAGCTCCTCAATTTTTGGGATGAGAATGATAGATCATCCTTTAGAACCTACATCTCTTGGATGGGTCATGGGATCCAAGATCTCCATTGATTAGCTCCATTAAAGACCCTTGAATTCTATCCTTGTTTTTTATTCTAAAATTTATTTTTTAGTTTATTATGATTATTTTTTTTGTAACTTTATGGTTGGAACCAATGCAGATTGATTGAATGAGTGGGATCACTTAATGGATGCAATCTTTTGATGGTCCATTTTAATGGGCATCTAGAGATATTTATAGCTAAAATCATGTTTGTAAACTCTATCTATTATTTCTCACATCATGGGAAAGAATTGCTACAAGTACATTTACATAATATATAGTGTAGGCTGATCCAGTAGCCAAGTGACTTGTAATTAATTGTTGTCCATGATCCATGTTTCTAATGCTATGTCTGCTCCCTAGAATTTATGTAGCAGTGAAGTGTACAGAGTAGCACTTCTACAACTACTAAATAGTAGCTTTCAACTAAATCTGTAGAATACAATTTTACTTATAGTACTACAGGTCTCATACAAATGGGTTCCTGCTTATTGATAAGTAATTTCAATCGCGGTCTGAATCTAAGAGATCTATGGTGATTCTAACCATGTGAGCAGTTGCATTCTCCTGTGATGGTGAAAGCTAGTTATGATATTATTTCATTAAAAATTCTATATTCGATGCTAAAAATCTAATATGGATCATATGCCCAGTAGATCATTAGAAAGTCAAGATGTGGGACAATGATCTGTATCAAAGGGATCTGTTGTAATTTCCCTTCAGTAAATGACAGACAGATTAAAACAATGTTTAATGATGGAGAGAGTAATCAGAGGATTAATTTATAGCGAGACTTTGAGGAGAGGGGGTTGCCTGGTTGGGGGAGTTGGAACCTGGAAAGTTTTTTGTTTGCATGGGACTTCAACTAGTTGGGTCCTTGACACAGTGCCTAATCTCTGGAACAACCTTCCTTGGCTAGTTGTACTCAATCCAGTTAGTTTCCCTGCTCATCATTCTCAGCAGCTAAGCTCAAATCAAATACTTCGTGGGCCTGAAAAAGAGTTATTAAAAAGGTCGGGCGTCTTTGCAAATGAAGTTACTGGTTTGATGGGGGATGATAAGCATGTGTTTTTTTTAGACATAATCATTGAATTCTTGTTATAAACTTACATCCAAGACTTGCAAAGCAGAATAATTGCAATTGGTGAATGTACAACGCTAGCTTTTTCCCATTTCTCTAGGGTGTGGGTGCATGACGTGGGTTTGGATCTTGTAGTGGTGCTTATTTCTCTCTGAGATGCTTCTTTGTATGGAGGTGTTAGCGATGCGCTCTGCGTGCCATGTAGTCAAATAGACGGGGATCATCTCAGAGTTATTGCAGTGCCATATCTGCGAGAAATTGATCGTTCTAGAGCATTTCAATCGCTGTTTGGAACTCATGCACTCCCTGCTCAAGTAGGACATTCCCAGGCTTGATTGCAATCTTGGTGGCACCACCATCAATGATGCCTTTCTAGACCTTGCTGTTCAATGGAGTTGTGGCTACAAGCCGGGCCTCAATAAAAAGAAGTCACAGTTGTGAATAAATCCGGTTTTATTAAATCCTCAATACTTCAACAAAACATGTCCATGCGCATACAACTTTACATTAGGAAAAGAGTGATTTAGCTAGAGTGGACTATTGCAAGAGTTAACCAAAGGTGCCATTGACTTTGATAACATCTCTGAAGTACAAGGCTATTTTAACTCTGGGAATTGAGGAAAATAAGGCACTCTTTTCATCCATACCATTGATTTGGAAAAGTATTTCTAATAATGAAGGAATTTGTTGAAGAGCTTCAACGGCTCTAATAGACGTGAAGTGAGACTGCCATATTTGAGAGCGCAAAGAGTACTAATGATTGTACAACCCTGAAATGAAAAATCCCCTTTGAGTTTCATTTATTCTTTAGAGACTAATCCCGTTATCCTTGAGCCTGTGTTTTGTGCACTCAAAATCAGTGCACAATGCGTGTGCACGGACACATCAGTGCCAAAAAGTGATTTATACTTTTTGGGGGCGTGCTTTTCACTTTTTGGTGCTGATGTGTCCGCTCTCTAGTCCATGCACACGCATTGTGCACGGATTTTGAGTGCACAAAAGCCAGAGTGGTTATCCCTCTAGACTTTTAATTCTTTTGGTATTTAACAAACTTTGGTATTAGAGAATCAACCGAACTAGAGTCATCTGCAACAACTAATGGGTTGTTCGTCTTGGAGAAGAATGAGACCGAAGCTGCCTTGATTTTTAAGGACTCTCCATCGGTTTCTTACACCCTGCAGTTTCTTTTCTCTACACAAATTCTACTCAAATCATTAGATTGTTCAAAGTGCAACCTGAGTCTAAAAGAGTTGCTTCACCAACTACACTACCCCACTTTCTCTTTTCTGTTGTAGTCTGGATCACGTTCCAACTCTGGTGTTTATTGCCGCCATTGAACAGCTAATCTGTGGACTTTGAAAACTACTACAAGCAGAATCCAAGGTTATACGCTTGATTTAGAGATTGATTGCTGCCTACTCCTGTTGAGGGCTTCAATGTTAAGAGTTTTGGGATTCAGCTCTACAAGTGTGCTGCTGCTGTGATCATTTTTAGATCACACAGACTGACTTGATGCCACGGTTCCATTCTCTTTAGAGGCACCATCGTTGCAGTTTAACAAATCTTCCAAGGATGTTTTACAAGTGTTTGTTGCTGCAATAACAGGTTTCGTGCATCATCGTCTGATCTGTAACAACATCAGAAATATCTCTTTCTTGGGTTGATTGAACACCTTGATCAAAGCTGTTCATTGGACAGCTTCATATGGCTGCAGTACATCCCTATTTCCCTCCTGCATTGCGCAGCTGAGTTCTTGTGTTGCAGCTTAGCGACAACCAACAATGGATTCTCGTAGAAAAGAGTCGGGCTGCAAGTTATGCGAAAAATATTCGTGTTCCGGTTTGCATCCGATCCGAACTAAGCTTGTCTGATCCATTTATAAAAATATCTGTTTATATATATATATATGATGGAAGTCCTTAGAGGAGGCATTGCATGACCAATAGTGCTAGGCGGTTTCGAATAATGGGGTAGGGTTGTTGGCTATGATGGATGCAACTTGGTTGGACTTGCAGGGGGCCGTATTAGGAATGAGGTGAATGGATAAAAAATGCTCACCTTAACGAATGCTAACCGCTGCTCCTTGTCAGGCAGCGGGTACATCAGTGCCAAAAAGTGAATATACACCCCCCAAAAAGTGAAAATCACTTTTCAACGCTGATGTGTCAGCCCCTGACAAGAAGTAGTGATGAGCGTTTGTTAATGGAAGCGTCCATAAACCGATCTCGGAATGAGACCGCACGAAAGCCTATGAGTCAGAATCAAAGGCAGTTTAGGGTGGACGAGTCAAAAGGAAGACAAATTCACATTTATATATATATATATATATATATATATATATATATA
>JAOXJP010084795.1:0-14868 GCA_025762735.1 Platanus orientalis | reverse complement strand
GTTACAAAAGGACAGATTTGTGGGGTTTGTTTAGGGGGGGCCATCTCGAGGCCCTACCAGGCATGAAAATTTTCCAAATATTTATCATGGTTTGGCCTCCTTATTGGGAAGTTTGTGTTAAAATTTCAGTACAAAATTCAAACAAAAATCAAGAGTGGACAGACATCCAAAATAAAGTCCAATGGAGATAGTTTAGTCTGCATTGTGTAACCCGAATTGAAGCAGAGTAATGACATGAAATTGAGCAGCATAACAACATGTGAATGACGTAAAATGATATAAATAAACTAGCCTAGACATCCTTAGAGCTTACCTGAGCTTGGGGAGGGGTTAGGGTTGGACTTGAGCTTGATGTTCTTCCTTTCCTTTTCTTCCTCTTCTTTTTTCTTTTTTGTTCAAATGACCAACCTTAATGTGCACAAATTTGGGGCTATTTATAACCCCAAATTTGTTAGTCAAGGTTTAGGATTGGTCTAAGGGATCAAGGGGATGGAATTTCATTTAAAAGGTAAAAATGTAATTTTACTCCTAAGTGTAAAATTATCATTTCACATGTTTAGACATACCATAAAGTGGTTAGGAACCCATTGGACCAAGTTAGAAGAGTAAGACCCAAGCAGGGCCTCGAACCTGTCAAGTTCAAAAGTTATCCTAATTTCGCATTTGAGGTACCTTCACGGGCCCACTGATACAAATCCCAAGAGAATAGGTCATGTCAGACCTTGATGAGTCTTCTTTTCATCAAAACAAATGATGGGCAATTATGAGTTTCCTAAAAGAAGTTATGCCCATTTACCCACAAGGTATCTGTGTTGACAAGCCTCTAGATTTGAGATAACTTCTCAGGCCCACTAACACAAATCTGGAGGTATTTAGAGGGTGCTTTATACCTTTTTGGAAATTCTTAAAGTTTCATTTCTAACCCAACAGACGAAGATCAATTCCGAATTTTATAGTGAGAGTTATGAGCATTTTAGTGTGAGAGGGTAAAAATTGTAAAAACCTGTTTAGATTAATCCAAACTTGTCAGTTTGATCCGAACTTAACTGGATTAAACCATAATTGATCCAAGACCTCTCGGGTCTCAGAAAATTGCTTAAATAATATTGGATTGATTTAGGATTGATCAAAACAACCCAGACAGTGATTTTTAAGAAAATATTGATTTTTCTTCATTTTGGGGAGTGTGAGACCCTCTCAACTTGACCTAAAACCCTATAAATATGATAAAAAAAAACCCTAATGACCTCATTCACACCAAAAAGAAGAGTGGAAAAGAGATAGAAGATGACTTTAGGAAGAAGGGAAAGAGAAATCCCAAATTGGGTAAGGTAAGCTTTAGAAGTTTTCTTTCATGTAAGATTTGCTTGAGTTTTTATACTTTCTCTTAGTTTTACTTGAAATTTCATAGTATTTAGTAGTTTACACCTTATGTATTGTAGAAAAATAAGAAAACCACCAAAGAAAAAAAGTTTTTCTTGAGGATTTCTTTAGGATAAAGAAGTAAGAGTATTTGGGTAAGTAGTTATACAAAACTTACTCCATTTTTGTTTATTTTAGGTTTTTAGAAGTTTTGTAATGGTGAGATCTTGATTCTATGAATGTCTTTTCATATGTTTGTGAAATCCTTTGTTAGAACCATTGGAACCCTAATTCTTGTGGTGGTTTGTGATGAGATTTTGCCATATTATTTAAGATCTTAGAAACCCTCAATTTAATTTATAAAAAAAGTGGTTTTACATCGTATGTATATATATTTTCTTGAGATATTGGATCTTTTTGGATTCCTCGCATGAACCTAATGTCTCTCATGATAAATTCCTTTAAATATATGTTGGCTTATGTTAATTTGTGATGCTTATTTGACTTTCCCTGCTAGTTCTTTAATTGTTACACTTTACATGTTTGATAAAATGTCTCTTAATACTTTCATCATTATTTACACGTTTCTTGGATGCCTTTTTATGATACTAGTGAATGCCTATAGTGAAAATTTTTCTCTATTACTAAGTTATTGAATAAAACATGTGAATAATATATAATCTTATATTGTGATCAAAGAATGTTCCATCTAGGGATAAGATAAAGTACGTTGGTCATAAACCAACGGGGAGTGAAATTGATAAAAAATCAAGAAAACATAAAAGGAGATAAGTAAGAATGTCAAAATGTAAAAGTCCCATTATTGAGAATAAGTAAAAAATGAAATAAAATAAGTAAAGAAAGTAAGACAAGTGTCTTAATTGTAATGACTCTCCTATTGGGGTAATAATGCAATGGTATGATGACCCTCCCATTGGAGTAATAATGCAATGGTATGACGACCCTCCCATTGGGGGTAAGAATGTAATGGTATGATGGCTCTCCCATTGGGGTAATAATGAAATGGTATGATGACCCTCCCATGGTATTGTGACCCTCCTATTGTGGTATTAATGCAATGGTATGATGGACCCACTGTGGCGTACAATGAAGTGAAGACCTTTGCATTAAAAATAGATCTCAATGGTAAAGTATGATGACCCTTACTATTGTGGATTAACACAATGTGTCAAGGTATAAAGTAATGTTAAGGATCCCACTATTAGGAAATGGAAAGTATGCAAGAAGATAAGAAAGTAAGAAAATATATAAGAAAAAAAAACTATGTTAAGAGGAAATGAAAAGTTTAGAAGTCATATCAAATAATAAAATGTCAATATAAGAATTGGAAGCACAAAGGCTTCAAAAGTAATGAAAGGTTTATAAACTATGTAAGAATAAGTAATACGATGGCCTTCCCATTATAGGTAATAATGGAATGGTATGGTGTCCTTCCCATAGGAGAATAAACAATGGTATAATGATGACCATTATGGTTAGAGATAATACAATATGTCAAAGGTTTAAAATAAGTGAAATAAAAGTAAAAGTAAGTGTGAGATAGTGAAAAACAAGTGCAAGAAAGTGATACTAAGTAAACATGAGTAAGTGTAAGTGACCTAAAGACCCTGTCTGTTTTAGTGGAGTTCTCTAGTTTTCTAGCTGTCTGATAAGGTGAGAAAACCACCCATAAAATTTCTCTTGAATCTCGTGCTTTTTCGATCAACGCCTTATATGCCCATTTATGTGTATTTTCTTTTTTCGATCCAAAATGGTCGAAATAGTTGTATTCTGGGGGGAAAACCCTACAACGGTTATTTGCAACCATTCGATCATGTAGAAGATGATCCACTTGAAGCACGACTGACTGTCACCGCTTGCAAAGAAGCATAGGTGCACAACCCCAATGATCCCATGATCCTGCTTACTCAATTGTTGTTTAATTATGTGCACCTTTGTCATCATTGCAGCTGGTGATAATATGATTTCAGATTTATCGCTTCAACATATTTGAGAAAAATCAACAAGAAACGACTCCCCTGTTTTTGTAATTCCACTCCCCCTGTTTTCGAATATCTGCTCTAGATTGCTCAATCAGTGAAAGAACCTTATACCCATATACTTTTATATTTCAACATTCTCTTCGTAGATGTTGCTTCCAAATCAATCACACAGATCATCTTAGTCAATATTAATCAACACCTCTATTGCTAACTGTGGTGGTTTAGTAAAAAATCCATAAATATCAACTTGCTTCAAAAGTTGGCACTAGATGAATGTCTGCAACTCATAGCCATGCCATCAATGAGCTCAAACTGCTTTATTCATTTTATCCCTGTAAAGCTCACCTTTGAAACACTTTCATGATCAAAGACGTTGTTCAACTAAGCGTTGAAACCATGAATTTATCACTTTCTTTTCAACATGTCTTGGCATTTGATGGTGTTGGAAAGAAAAATGACACATTGATCACTTTTCCATTTTAATCGGATTCCAGACTAGTTTTCTTACAAATTTTCTTTCTGAGCTAATTCCTTGAAGTAGACAGAGCCTAAAGGTCCCACTATTGAGAATGAAACTATGTTAAGAAATAACAAAAAGTTCATAAGACACATGAAAAGAGTGAAATCATTATAAGAATACCAGAAAAGTTTATAAGAAAGAAATAATGTTAATGATAGGAGAAAAACACATAAACTTTAAAATCGAAGTAAAATTATATATTGTGTAAAGTATGAAAAATATAAAGACAAAAAAATAGAAACATCTAAGTTTCATAAGTAAGAATAAGTTAAAAGTTATGTGAAGAAGAAAATTTCATGAAAAACAAAAAAAATATATAAGTTACTAATAAAAATATAAGTCCTTAATATGAGTAAGTAAAGAATGCATCAAAGAATTAGTGAAAACCCATAATCTTTAAAAAAATATAAGTTCTTAAACTATGTAAGAAAAACATAGATGTATAATGGTTCTCCCATTGGGATATAATTCAATGTTATGAAGATTAATAATAAGTGTTAAATGACTAATAGAAAGTGATAAATAAATATTAAGACAAGGCCAATGAAAACTAATAATTGATAAGTGTAGACATGATGAATGATAAGTAACAAGTTAAAAAGTGAATGATAAGTATTAAGATAATGAAAGACTTATTGAATATAGAAGTACAATTTCTTATATCTCATTATGCAAATGTGTCATTATGAGTGCTTATTATTTAAGAATGATGCATGCCTAGCTTAAAATGATTTGTATATGCATATTCGTATTAGGAAGACAAAATCTATGCATAATAAATGAATAGAAATATGCATTAAGATGTACACTAGATATCTTTACTATGAAATATTTACCATGTGATGGTAAACACATATTATAATGTATATTACCAATTGTAGATATGAGAAGAATGCCATGTATAGATAGAATCATACATATTGTCATATGTAGATATGAGAAGAATGTCATGTGTAGGTAGAATCATGCATATTGTCATATGTAGATGTTAGAAGGATGCCATGTATAAATAAAAGCATATGAATTGCAATTCCCAGTTTCTACTTAAAGAATCATGATGATGAATGTTTAGATCTTGTGATGTCTAGTAAATGATGTATATACTAGCACATGCTTACATGCTTAGAATTGGTATGTATTCTATATGGAGATATATTTAGTATTTTGTATTGAAAGATTCGTGTTTTGTTCATCTAGTTTTCATAGTAGGTTTTGTATACCTACTTACGAGTTATGGATCGCACCCTTCTATACTGTTTTTCCAAGTGATGTTTAATGTAGGTATGTCACTTGGAGTGCTTAGAGGTCAGAAGGGAGACATGCATGCGGCAAATGCTTCATCTTTCATTAGTTTTTAGTTTACTTTAAACTCTTACTTTTGTACTAAATTTTATTACAAAATTTGTTAACTTTAAAGTTGACCTTTAAGACTTATGGTTTTAGATTTGAGTAATGACAATGGGAAATTAGTGGCATGATGGTTAGTATGTTTACATATTATGGTTTATTTCCGTTGCACCCTTAAGTTTATGATGTTCGTAATAATTGATTCTTAATTATTTGACTACATATGATGAGATTAAGGTTAAGTTTTCAAGTAACCTTACAGGTTAAAATAAAAAGTGAAATTTATAGTGAATGTTTATGGACCCAGTTTAGTAGTGGCCCGGTTTCATGCCTAAATAAGGTTATGAAATTTGGGATCATTGTAGTTACGTTCATATGAGACCAAGTCTACCAAAATGCATTTAAGAGCATTAAACAATAGTTAATGAATCTGCCAGTTCTAATGAGTCTGGTAAAAAAATGTTGTTTTTGCTAATACATTGTCACCATGAATACATTATTAGGCACCTTGCTTTCTCAGCACAATGATGAAAGGAATGAGCATGCTCAGTATTACCTAAGTAGAGCTTTAGTAAGGTTAAGTTGAATACCTCATTAATTACATTTCTCTTCATGATCTTCGTAGTTCGGAAGCTTAGGCATTGTCATCTAACTACAACAGTATGAAAGAATCGTGAGAGAGAGAGAGAAAAGAAAGAAGATAATAAAAACAAAATAAAATAGAATAATGATAACAATAACAATAAATAAGTAGTGAATAAAGAAGAATAACAATAAAATAATAATTAATTAAATAATAGAGCTAATAAATAATGGATTATTTTTAATAAAATGAGTAAATAAATATAAGATAAAATAATAATTAAACATGTAAATAAAATAAAATAAAATAATAATAATGACGATAATAACAAATACGTTCTAAAGGAAAAGAATAATGAAATAACTAAGTAAATGTAAGATAAAATAATAGTTAAACATACAAAATAAATTAAAATAACAATAATGAAAATAATAACAAATAAGTAATAAAGAAAAGCATAAAAATTAGTCTAATGAAAAATAAAGAGTAATAATTAAACAATTAAAATAATGATAAAAAATAAATTAATACATAAATGATGATAATAATAAAAGTCTATAAAATTATAATGATAATTAAATAGGTAAATAGAAAGCCAAAAATAATAAACAACTAAATTAAAAAACATCCATATTAGATGTAAACCTTAACATACAATAGGGATAAAAAGAGAACTAAGATAACTTCTACATATGTAGGATGTGTGAAGTTATGTAAGCCATTAAGGTAGTTGTGGCATCGGTAGTACTCTCCCAGAGAAATATCCTAACACTATTTGATGGTAACACTGTATATATTAGCTGGGGAAGATGATATTAGTTGAGTCATGCAAGATATGATTCAATTTGTCTCAAATCAACACAGACATGACCACCTTCGTCTTGGCAATTCCTCCATGGCTAAGAACCAGTCTTAGCGACTTCTCTACTGCAGAGAGAAAGAGGGAGAGAACACTCCCTTCTTTGTCTTTTATTTCCTTCATGTTGAATGCTTTGGAGAAGACAAACATTGGGATGTGAGAAATGTTGGGAATGGGAGATGATGATGTGAGAAAGATATATAAAAAAAAAGTTCTTAGAAGTAAATAAAAATAGAGAGTAAGAGGATTTTTTTTTTTTTTTTTTTTGTGATAACTTGTAAGAGTAGGTTTCATGGTGAGATAGACAAAATAAAGAAAAATAAAAATTGAAAGTTATGAAAAGTATGAGGGTAGGTTTTGTCTTTTTGTAGTTCTATAGGTAAGAGGTATAATAAGTGGTATGTTTGGATAATAATATATTTATTATTTTTTAAATATTTTTAAAAATAATACTATATTTTATACTACCAGCTGGTTACTAGGGACAAGTTACCTAGTAATTCGATCAGCAAACTTTTGAGTCACTGTACCGATCTAAGTTTTTAAACATTGATTTAAGCCAATTGACCCTAGATTTTTTAACTCAAAGGATCTAACTCTTCTTTAACCAATCATCTAAATTAGATTCCTCATTTTCAAGACTCTTGAGAGAATCTTCATCTCATGGAAGACTATGGAGGAGTTGAATCATGAATGAACCACAATAAAGTTGGCTGTGGAATTACAATCAATTGTTGCTCTTATTTCATAGTATAATTGAAGAATGATGTAGGGTCCCATATATAAGAAGGCTAGATGTAGATACCCTTAAATTTTGATTAATGTACATGTGTGCCATTACTTTCAGATGATGTAGATGAATTGCAACTATTCAAAACATAATTTCAAAATAAAAACTTGCAAGGACTCCTTCATGCGAAGGTGTAAAGGGCAAAGTAATATTTTTATTTTCGAAACATGAAAACTTTAAATTAGTAAGCTTTGGTAATCCAATTTCTTTGGAAAAGAGTAAATAAACTAGCACTTGTAGGTGGCTTTTACCCATATCCTTTTTCAAAAAAGATATCTTGTGCATTAAATCTAACATTGTACATTCTTTAAGTACATTAGGGTTCTTTTTAAGTATTATTAGAATGGGCTTCATTTAATACTTATGCCTCCTAGGTTTTGGCATAGATCCCTTCTGTGTGAATTCAATGGCTTTTACTTTGAGTATTCTTGCATTTATAATGCACCTGCATTATTATTATTAGAGAAATGATCATGGGGTCTCTCACAAGATTAACAGTTTCTATACAACATTCCAACATTGTAGTGGTCCACTCCCTTTACTCAATACTTCTTAGAGATTAGGCCACTACACTAATTTATTATCAGAGAGAGAGAGAGAGAGAGAGAGAGAGAGAGAGAGAGAGAGAGAGAGAGTTATAATAAATTAGTATTAAGAAATCAAAAAAAAATAATAAAAATACAAAACTAAAAACCATACAAGATCCATTAATAGGAGAGTCTACATTGTATTGGATTGGTAAACATCCATTAACCAAAGGGATACTAATCCATACAAGATCAACGTAGTGATATTGATTCCTTTAGTCGACTAATATCATTCCCATTTTTCTTATAGGAGGCAGCACATCCAAAGAAAATGTTATAGTCGTGAAGAAGGCTTATATTTTCATAAGGTGTTCATCAATGCCCTAGAATAGAGAAATGAATTTTGAATTATCCTAAAAGTTAAAATAAATGATAAAGTGGGTGCTCTAATAATTTACACTGAACATGTTTTGCATTAAATTTGAGCAGTCTAAAAGCTGCACCAACCTGCAAGACTTGCTTTAAATACAAGAATAGATGTGATACCAAACACCAACTCGTAGATCTTATGTGAGCTGTTGCAAGATAAACTCTCTTATTAAACCATACGATAGAGAATACAAAATGCCACCTAAACCAATAAGTAAATAAATAAAAGAGAGAATGTCATGTTCATGTCACAAAGCCCCTTTAATAAGTTTGACTATTCTAAGAAAAAAATTTATTGGAACCAACTAACTCAAGGTCACCACTAAAACCCAGTAGTTTCTATCGGCTGGGATTTGGTGCCTCCTCCTAAAGTGTCCCTAACCTCTCTAGTTTCTTCTTGATAAAATAGAAAAATATCGATGGATTAGGTTAGCCAAACGATCTAATTTGATATATTGGTTTGTTAACATGGGTTTGAATTGGTAGATCAAAAGGGCTCCATTTGTTTCCCATGTCAGCGGCTCTTTAGGTAACAAATTTATTCATAATAATTCTGGTGTGTGATGAAAGAAAGGATTGAAACTTCAACTATTGGGTCATTAATAAAAAGTCGGTTTGGTTTTTTCGTTTTTGATAGTTAAACGTTAGTGGTTAATTTATTAGTAGGTAAAGACATTTTGAATGCAGGTTTATGTTATAACTATAGACTACCAACTACGCAAGTTTTCATCAGAACTGGGTTAGTTTTTGTACATAAACCACATAGAGAAGCCCAAAAAGGTTACAATTAACAAATAACAATCAAAGAAAGAGACTACCTAACAAGAGTATTCAAAAATACACAATGCCTAACAAGAGTATTTTAGTAAATACACAAGGAATGCTCATCCTATGTGTATTTATGTAAACACTCTCCTCTATCAAAAGTGTTTCCCTTTGTCAGGCATCATGCCATGTGTTAGCTGAAAATATAGGGATTTGAAATGGAGGTAACTGAACTAGTAATTTGTGTTTCTATAGCCACCCACCTCACTTCAGTTGTAATGAATTAAGAGATTCCAAATACAATAAAATAAAGGAGAGGTACCTTTAGGTTGCTACATTTAATCAAAATCATCTCTTCATTTCTAGGGTGAATATTTGTTAAGAACTTGTTAATCATAAACAAAAGAGGAGCAACCAGACCAAATCCTTGATAAAACATGAAATTATTGATGGAATGGGTTAGCCAGGTGATCCAATTTGATATAGTGGTTTGATAAGATGGGTCTAAATTAGTGGACCGAAATGGCTCTATGTGTTTGATATATCAATCTCTCTTTAAATGCATTGCAATAGGAAGGCTGAATTAGGATGAAACTTTTTTGGATGAATTACCCAATCCTTATTTTTAGACAATTGTTCTTCATGTTTTGAGACAATTATATCATTATAAATTGCTGCACATTCTTCTTGAAAAAAAAAAAATCTTTGGTATGAACTTCAAAAGTATTACTAGTACGTGAAAGGAAGATATCATTTGGGTCACCAAGCATTACATGGAGTGTTTTGTTTTTCTTCACATCTCTTCTCCTTTTTAAATTGGTACCAGATCAATTCTTTTGATTCTACCTTAGTCATTGATGGGGTGGAGGTGGTAGATGTGGGATATATTGCTTGCAACAAGTGACAAGGATCCATCTCTCATCAAGGCAAATTATTGGTTCCTTCTTCAATGGATAGTTACAATTGAGTGAAAAAACTTATTGGATCTTCAAAGAAGATGAAAAAGTGTACCCCTTGCTGGATGATATCTTTATTGAAGAAGATATTTTTAGGTCTTGAGTAGACAAAATTGACATCATACTCAATCTTAGGATGAGTGTTGGATCAATTAAGATAAAAGTGATTTTCGTCATGTTAGTGTCAACGACATCATCGCTTGGGTTAAGTTTGATCTTCCTTTACTATGTAAGCTCCATAATTGTATCTTTGAATAGGAATCACTTGTTATTCGGATGACCAATCACTTGATGATAGCGGCAATATTTTGGGTTATTATCTCAATGCGCTGGTGTAACACCAAATTTCAAGCCATTTATTATTGGACTTAAAACTCAATATACAAATTACCCAACTATTTTGGAGGTTGGTTTATTATTTTATATGGTGGGGACTAATACTCCAAATCCTTATAAAGGGCTTGTTAATTATTGCCTTTTGATGGGCAAACCTCTGATTATCTTCAAGTTTCACAACTTGTAAAAAAAAAAAGTTGCATGAAAAAAACAAAAAAGGAAAGAGGGAGAAGAAGATGAACTCTTTGATTTTATTGATATTAATATGGGGATAAAAAGCTTTTCTTTTGAATACAAATAAGCCTTACATTACCTTGCCATGTCTATCTTGAATGCTAAGCTTCTATGATATCTTCCTTGGGGGATTTCTAAAGGTATGTGGACTTGCAGCCTCCTTTGGAAGAGAGAAACTTGTTGAGCTTACATAACTTGAAGAAGATGGTGGAATGCAGAACTTACCCGGATTGGAGAGCAATGCTTTCCTTTTCTTATGAGCTTGTAGATGGTTCAAAGAGTTATATTTTTGTGCTCTTTGGAGGTATTTATAGATGCATAAATGAGTTGGAAGAGAGTCCTTATTGAAAAAGAACTCTTCCTTGCTCTTAGAGTTCATATTGGAATGAGAATCTTCCTTCCTTCTTTCTTGTGTGATTGGTGCTTCTTCTATGTGAGAATGCACCTCCTTTAGTCTCCTAGGTGTTTAGGGAACCCATGGGTGTCGTGGTTGTGGAGAACAACCACCATTAATGGAGTTTGAGTCTCATTTGGGCTCTCTAGTTTTGCAGAATGCGAATAGGGACATTTTATTCATGTATTTTAGTGGTCGTGAATGAGGAGTTTGGCCTCATTCGCAATGATCAATTCTGTTACATGAATGAAGCATATGAGGCTTCATTCACAGCCTTTAATTCGTGATGAATAACATGAAAATTTTCTATTCACACATTTTGGGTTTCTACAGCTGGGTGTATGGTTATACACCAAGGGAGCCTGAGTTTTGCTACTATATTGAATAGTGTCCAAAATTGTGTTATGAAGTTATTAGATAAAAAAGATGAAATATATGATATTTATTTATCAGACGTTTCTAACATGTTCCAGTGCATTCTTGTCACTCTTGGTTGTCGAGGTTCACTAGTTATGGAGTGAACCTAGGTTTCGAAGAGATAACTTTTGATTTGTCAGGCTAGTTTTTGTTGCTCTAGTCTATCTAACAAATTGATGAATTGGAAATCTTTCTATGCTACTTCAATCACAATAACTTTTCTAATGGAGGAATGCGATTGAGATTGAGAATAGTCTTTATTTTAGGACTAGAAAAAACATTATTCTTATGATGGATGGTCATCCATACCTTGACCTTAATGCTTAATTGTATAACAGATGACAGATATATAGGGTCTTCAGCACCGCTACATCCTGGCTACAACAGATTACTTCTCCAAGTGGGCAAAGGTTGTTGTCCTAAGAGAAATTAAAGCTTCTGACATTGTCTAGTTTGTCAAAGTCCACCTCATATATAGGTTTGGTGTCCCTGATCGCATAATCACAAACAATGGCTAGTCGTTTGTGAGTTCACCCCTGTACAGACTCATGGTGAAATACAACATCGACTTGAAGCATTTTTCACGATACTAACCACAAGCTAATGGTCTAGCAAAAGCTTTCAACAAAACCCTTTGTAAGATCATCAAGAAAATGGTGGCTAGGCACAAAAAGGACTGACATGAGCACTTATTGGAAGCACTCTGGGCATATTATACCACCTTCCGTACACCTACACAAGTAACTCCATACTCCCTAGTGTTTGGAGCAGAGGCAGTTCTTCCAGTTGAAATCTAGATTCCATCTTTAAGGGTTGTAATACAGGATGACTTGACAGAAGCAGAGGCTACCAATATTCGACTTTCAAAACTTGAAACCCTTGATGAATCCAGGCTTGCTGCACAACAACAGCTGGAATTATATCAAATATGTATGACTATGGCTTACAACAAATAAGTTAAGCTTCGTTCCTTTACCAAAGGTGAGCTCGTCATTCTTGCGAGATCGCCACTTGATCCCATAAGAAGAACATAGGGTAAATTTGCCTATAAATGAGATGGTCCATATGTTGTTGAGAAAGCCTATCTTAACGGCTCATATTTGCTTCGTGATGTGGAGGGCAACCAAATCCTCCTAGTTACTAATGCCAGATTCTTGAAGAAATATTACCCTTAGAATGACCCATAATGGTCTTCAAGGAACTATGTCGATTTGATCCTGTCATATATATGTACGTAGGCCGTTCGAGTTTCTATCTCCCCTGGATGCAACCACATCTCTCTAAAAAAATTAAATCAAATCAAATCAATCACTGTCGATCTCATTAAAAACCAACAATGGTAATGGGATGCAAAAAGTAGGCAACCCCTAGTCTTAGGTTAGGGGATCCTAAGGAAAAAAAAGGGAAACATGTGTTTTACGCGTGATGAAAAGGGCGTGGCGAAAACCCATATGAGCACCAAGAGTAAAGCAATCAATTCACGACAAGACTAAATTCTCGCTGATCACATTGAAAACCAGCAATGGCAATGGGATGCAAAAATTAAGCGAACCCCAGTCTTAGTGGACAACCATTAGGGGAAAAAAAGGGACAAAATATCCAAAATCCCATAATCAAACTACGATCGGGCTTGATCCTATTATAGGGTACGTAGGCAGCCTGCCATAACAGGACAGGTGTAGCCTCATCATCAACCACTCCACATTTTCTCTTTGAGAACTATATCATTTCGTTCTATAACTACATGATACATTTATCAGAGGGGGGAAGGGAAAATTATAACTTTAATTTGGATGGAAGTCACATAAATTGACAAATTTTTTGACAATTTAGCCTAAAATTGAAAGCACACTTATATAGATGAAAATTAAGATTTTTTACTAATATAAGATGCTGCTACAATAAAGGGCATTCCACCTTACCCGCCTACATTACACACTTAGTCTCTTGTTGTGGCAGGGCTACTAAAACCTAGAAATTTGGCACTCAACAAAGGCAACACTTCTACATTCACCTCTAGAGCATCGTTCGCCCCATTGACATCTAATTATGCCACTTTCAGGCTATAAATAGCCTCTCTAGAGACTCCATTGTGCCGGTCGATTTCTCGGCTCATCAACTCGCCCCTACAATGGTCTACCATATAAATGGTCCGGTGAATAGAATTTCCCACATGATCGATGAACCTTTTGCGAGTTTCCAGGAAACTCATAACTCTATTGAAGCGTTCCTTTAATGCCTCCATCTGCGCCATCAACTCGTTGGGATCCCTCACTAGTGGTCCAGTTTCATCCATCATTTGGGTCTGCTGGCCAGGTAGGTTCGCCATTTTGATCTCCTCCTCCTAAAGGCACAAGCAAACGTCATGCTTTAGCCCTTGTAAAAATTTGATGTCCTTTGCCTCACAAAGTTCAAACAAAGCATCAAGGAGACACATCACCGTGCCCTTAAACTCGAAATTGTAGACACAGGCTTCTATGCGGTCTAGTGTGTCCAAGATTTCTTGACAGATGAAAGAAACATCCGCCTCTTCAGTAGATAGGCCAACCAAACGCTTGATCAGTGCATCACACTCTCGGCGAGCCTCAGTGACTCGTGCCTCCATTTCTTTAATTGTGGGCGTCCTTATTATATCTGAAAAAAATCAGCAGCATCAGACCATGAGAACCAAAAAGACTGAGCATAGAATAAACAAGGGATTTAAGGCATACCGTGGTCAAATAGAGGCTCGACACCCTCCCTCTTAGTCGAGGAAGAACCAGCTCGCTTCATGCACGATCCAGATGGTTCACCAATTTCAGGACCGCTGGTAACTTTTCTCTTGGGAGCCATGTCTACCACACATAAATGTTTGCAAAAGCCAAAGGAATGAGAAGGGTAGTGGGTATAACCCTCTTATTTATAAACATGAATGGGTGCAACCTTTCAGAAAGAGGCGCCCCAAAAAGAAGACAAAGACACTGAATTCATCCTGTTGCATCGGTCCAAATTCAACCAACGTCGCTTAAGTGCCCTTTAGAAGGTGACTATTTAGTGACGATATTGGAGGAAATCCCTTATATTGCCTCAAGGATACATTGTTACAACGCCTGCCATAAAGACAGGATATCTAATTACCGTCGAAAAAGAACACACATGAGTGTGCTTTTCGGCTCTCAACTCTTATAAAGTTGACTATATTCGGCTCTCGTGAACACAAAAAATTAAGCGGATTTGACCCTTACAAAGTTGCTCCATTTCGACCTTTATGATGTCGATCATATAGGGCTCTCATAATGGCCACCGCACACACACACACACACACACATACACACACACACACACACACACACACACACACACATAT
>JAOXJP010084775.1:0-14869 GCA_025762735.1 Platanus orientalis | reverse complement strand
AATGAATCTATTTGTTTCCTTGTGCATATGTAATTAGATTAGAATATGCTTCTTAAGTTTCCACGATTTTTACAATACTTATTTTTGATTCTGACATTTCTGATATATTTCTTATTTTGGCCTAACCGATATTTCCACCGACACCGACATTTTGAACCTTGGGTATAATACGATGGTGCCTGCTCATAAGGCTATATGTGAGAATCGAAGACCCCTTATGGGTTGGCCCTTCATGGCCTTGGAGACCCCTTCGTAGGTTGGCCCTTCGTGGCATTGGACACCCTTCGTGGGTTGGCCCTTCGTAGCCCCAGAAACCCCTTTGTGGGTTAGCAACTCGTGACATCGAAGACCCCTTATGGACCCTTTGTGGCTCTAAAGACTCCTTTATGGGTTATTAGGTTGGCCATTCATGGCATCGGAAACCCCTTGTGGCTTTTGATGTAGGATACCTAGGAATTAGGTCCCTATAAGAAGAAGTATGATGAAATAATTCAAAGCAATTTAAAGAATGCCAAATATTAAATTCTTGAATTAAAGAAAGATGTCAAGTTATATAAAATAATTCAAGAAATCAAGAAACCAATTACAAAAAATCAAGAACACAATTCTTGAATTAGAAAGGAGGAGAACGATTTGAATTAAGCAAAAGATGAAAGAAAATAAATAAGGAAAAATCTAGGTGGAGCCGTAGGGAGATAATAGTGGCAAGTAATGATTGTTCACTATTTGATCGTAGAGAACAGAATGGAGAAAGTTAACGGTCCAATAGGTATGGGTTTTGGGTTTGGTCTGGGCTATTGGATCAACCCAAAATTTGGGCCCACAAGGACTGCCGTGAGGTTCCGAGAAAGTAGGGATTTTACCCTCACGATTAAAGAAATAAAATTTTGGGTGCTTGGTTATCGTAAGAGTTAAAAAAAATTGGGATTTTAAAATTTGGGTCCTAACAGTTAGGGAAAACTATGGGAAAACAGCCACAAGGTATTTTTTAGATTCCTAAATATTGTCTTGAAAGAAAATAAAAGCAATCAAAAAAAATCTTGTATTGCGAACTAATTATGGGTGAGTTCTTGGTTGGGACTTAAAATCTGGGAGCAATCTTGATGGAAATCAATAAAAGTAGGTAGGATTTGATGGAAAATAACAAGAATAGAAAAAGATTAAAGAAAAGACCAAGAAAATAAGAGGAGAAGAAGAAGAAGAGATCAAGAAATTGGAGACGAAAAAAAAAGAAAATAGAGAAGATCAGAGAGTTTGACGTGAGAGAAGAAGAGAAGATGGGAGAAGAGAAAGAAAGAGATAAGAGAGAAAGTTAGAAAAATCACCTACGTGAGAGATAGAGGAAGAGGAGCAGCTCCACGAGCTTCATGAATCCCTTTCTTTATTTCCAAAAGCCAAGTGAATACAAATCTGGCCAAACAGGCCTTAGAACATCTCTCAAATCTTAATCATAATGGAAGCTCCCAAAATACCCTCTCTAATAGCTGTACAGCCAGCACTTAAAGAAGTTCATAAAAAACTAAAAATTACAACTAACTCTCCAAATTTATGCTTAACCCCCTCCCCATGGCTCTATGGCCTCATTACATTAAAACAACTCAAATAAACTACCCAAAACATAATCAAAACAGAAAATTTAATGATAAAATGGTAGACAACACTATATCTTCTTCATTGATGCTTTAAGCTTGGTCTTTGGCTTCTATAAAGGATGGTGCTTCTCATGCCATTGAATAGCTACCGCACCAGGTTTGCCCTTCTCATACGCATATGTTTTGGTTTTATTAGAGACCCTCTATGGGTTGTTACATATATACATTTTGGTTTTCATCGGAGACCCTAACAGGTTGCCATGTGTATATGTTTTTTAAAAAGAAAGCTCAAATTTCGAAGACCTCTATGGTTGTCATATGAAAATGTATACGTTTTGAAAAGAAAGCTCAGATTTTCGAATGGTTCCAGCATGAATATGCATCGTAGACGTTTTGTTTTGAAAGAAGAGTTACTCGAACTCCGTTTTGCATTCACAAGAAAGGCATATGTACACTAGAAAAGATTTGTATATAGATCTTAAAAATGCATTGGCACATCACCATACTATTTTGATTTCATAAATGCATTCATGCTTAGCTTGACCTTATTCCATTGTATGTTTTATATAATTACTTACGAGCCATGGACACACACATCCATAACATTTTTCAGATTTAGAATGCAGAACCACCAAGTGAGTACATGCAAGGCGTGACATTTGGGCTACACAGATTAGTTGTTTATTTGTGATGGGACAACTTAGCTTAGATGACCATTTATGTTTAGATGAGACTTTTTCATTTGGAGACATATTTGAGATACTTTACCGTGAAGTAATAATTCTAGTTGGATTTTATAGTTTATGAGATGTATGGATTTCAGCACTTTCATATGAGATGTTGATGAGTTCTATTTGATTAATGTCTAGCATCTTCCACTATTATGTGATTTTAAGTTAGAAGAGACATTTAGTTTCTGCTGCATATGGTACATGAATGTTAGTGATAATAATTTTCATTGCATGTGTTAAAGGATTTGAGATGTGACTAATGCATATAAGTGTTAAATGAAGAAGAAGAAGAAGAAGAAATAAAAATTTGAATGTCACAGTCCAAAATTCAAAACCCATTCTCATCTAAAAGGAATCTCAAGAGATATGAACACATCCCCAAGAGAATGAAGAAGACTAGAAATCGAGTCAATTTCCCATTCAAATAGATCTCTAGAAAGAAAAACAAAAACAAAAACAAATTCCAACCAATGCCTGGCCCTAAGCTAGAAAGAATGTCAGACACTGAGGAGTTTATTTGAGAAGAAAAAAGATAAAGCCTTGGAAAGAGATACGAAAGAGGGCGATCATCCCACAAAAAATCTTTCCAAAAAATTTATAAATTGACCCTACCAATAGCAAAACGGATATGAAGTTAGTAATCTGACAATATTCCTCCATAAAAAAGAAACATTAGAATTAACAATAGGATTGCAATCCCAACCATTTGAGTTTGATCCGTATTTGTTGGAAATAAAACATTGCCAAAGACTTCCCTTTTCCAAAGAAAATCTCCACAACAGCACAACCCATTTGCAATGAGTGACTTATTCCTCAACTGAATTCTCCCAATATCATTACCCCCTTCCCGCTTAGGCTTGCACACATCCTCCCATTTAATCAAATAGTCCTTTTTGCCACCACCCCCTTCCCAAAAAAGAAGAATGCTAAAGTTGCTCAATCCCCAAAGAAACTTTGGCTGGAATTTTGAATACATATAATACAACAGGATGTTCATAAAATGTAAGATTTTTCCAACAAGATACTTCAACGGCTTTAATCAAAGTGATCCTTCCCCCAAAGAAAATGTAAGATTTTTCCAACAAGATAATCTATTTTCCACTTTCTCAATCACAAGATTACAAAAACACGCACGGTGAGAGTTTCCCTAAGAAGGCCCAAATACTTCAACGGGCAACCCTCAACCTTGCATCCAAGCAAGAAAGCATAACAACTCATAATATCCCCATCCCCATTTAAGCTCGTCAAACAAGATTTTTCCCCCATTAATCTTCAACCCCGAAATCAACTCAAAGGCTTTAAACATAAACTTCAAGTTAAGAATGTAGTTAGGCTCCGGTTTCACAATAAGGATTGTATCATCCGCAAATAGGCGATGATAAATAATAGGGTCGTTATTGGCCACCTTAAATCCCTCAATCAAGTTCACGCCAACAGCCCAGCTCAACAAAGTATTAAGAACGTCGACCACCAACGTGAAGAGAAAGGGGGAAAGAGGGTCTATTTGACGAAGGCCTCTAGAAGCCTTAAAAAATCCTTTAGAAGCCCCATTTATCAAAGTGGAAAACCAAGCTTCGTCCACACATCCCGTCATCCACGAAATCCATCTCCACCAAAAACCATTCTTTATAAGAACCCATCTGAAAAAACCCCAATCCACCCGATCATAAGCTTTCTCCAAGTCCACCTTACAAACAAGGCCTTGTCAACCTGATCAATGCCACGCATTCATTGGCAACCAAAATTTCATCTATGATTGGATGTCCCTTAATAAAAGCCCCTTCAGTATTCCGTTATTCGAAACAATCTCATTCATGACTATCCTTAATCTGACCGAACGGACTTCGGCAAAAATTTTATACATACTCCCAATCAAGCTAATGGGAGGACACTTAGAAAAATTGCAAGCACTCATCTTTTGGATATCAATGCAATGAAGGTCGCTTCAGCTCTAATCTAAAATATATATATCATTATCAAAGAATAGAAGACCTTCATTAAATCATCCTTAATTGTCTCCCAACACACTTGATAGAAGCAACGCAACAAGCCACTCAAGGTCTATCTAAATAAATATAGCTTCTTTAACCTCATCTTCCAAGAATTGGCCTTCAAGGAATTCCACCTTATCCTCCAAAAGCCTAGACTCAAAATGATCTTCAATCCGCGGCCTCTTCACACTTTTGCAATAATAAAGCCTCTCCAAGAAAGTAGAAGCTTCATAAAAAATCTTGTCAAAATCATAAACAACTTCCCCCTCAATAGAAATGTTAGAAATGATGTTCTTCCTATCCCTGCCATTAGCCACTTTATGGAAAAAACTAGTGTTTTTATCTACTTTTTTAATCCATTTAAGTTTAGATTTTTGTTTCCAATACAAAGAGAGGAAATTTAGAAATAGTATATAGATAACAAACAGTAATAAAAAAAAATATTAAGAGAGAGAATATAAAATATAGAGAAAGCTTACCTAGGATTTCAGACATCTAGATTCTCCAACCATAATCCTACCTAAAAAAATATATTAAAAAAAAAAAAAACTGAATAAAGGAACAATTACATCCCCATATAAAAAGTGTTGTGGTCGTCCAACCTTTTTCCAAAACCCTAAAAGACTTAAATTAGAACTTGAGTCCTATGTGGACCTTAACTCAGTAAATGGCCCAAACAATTGACTAACCATTGTGCAATAGAACCCAAATTGACTTGTTATACTCCTACTTAAATATAACCCCATTCAAACCCAAATTTGTACCCGACATTCCAAAGATTAACTAATAAGTAAAAATCACAGAATCGCCATCTCGATACCTCAAGACTAAAGAAAACCAATTTAAAGCATCAAAGGGGAAAGTGGGATCTAGGGATGCCATCCCCTTAGTTTAAACTCCTAAAGATGTTAACTGGATGGGTTGACCAAATGGAATCTTTTGGGGCCCACATCCCAAAATGCCCTCTTGTTTTCCATGTGTTTTCCTGCCTTGAGGCATCCATAAATGAATCATTTATCCAAAAAATATATATATTTCTCAACCTAGGCAAGGCTCATTGCATCAATTCTCCCCCTTAGGGTTTGGACCAAGTATTTTCTTAGATGATGAACTCTCGACAAAGGAATGATCCAATGGTTTAAATTCAGCTCCGGTAAGACTTTTGCTGGTATGAGAACAATGTTAGTTTCCTAGACATGAAGAAATAGGTAGTAGCGTTCCCGAAATTGAACACATCATGTCATATAACCAGGGATGACCCAAAAAGATGTGACAATCCTTGAGACATGATACAACAAATAGCATAGCATCTTTGTACTCCTTTCCAATCAAATAGCTAACCAAACACTGCTTGTCAATCTTAAGTAATGTTATTTATCCAAGCTATTTTGTAAGGATAAGGGTGTAGTTCAATTCCAAGCCCCAATTTTTCATCGCCTCTCTGACACAATATTAGTGCAGCTGCCACTATCTATTACCATAGTGCACAATAAACACAAGTGTAAAAAATATTGTTCCCAAGCCACTCCTCATCATTGCTGATAATTGTAGACAAAATCTTACAGATGGAAGGTATGACCAAGTGTTAGAGTTAGACCTAATGCTTCCCTTTGAACATGGAAATGTCAACTATCGGCTGGTCATGTAAGAGTTGGTGATGTAGGATACAAGCTCTTATACCAAATTTGATGTAGCACAATGGAGAAAATATGAAAATTGATGTGGGATAATCCAATGCTCTCAAAGAATCGTTAGATTCAAAGTGCAAAAGTAATAAATCAATAATAGACTTTAGAAACACTTCAAGTAGCCACAAAATAGAAGAAAACAGCAAATAAAATGATAGAAAAGAGATTAGGATGAATTAGAAACAAAGACAAGAAAAGAGGAAGAAAGAGGCCAAAAGGGCAATTATGAAATTTTCTTGGCATAACCCACAAAATACCCCTAATCATGTGTCAAAAATTCCCAAACTTTTCAGCTATTTTCTAATATCCACAAGGGTCCTATAGTTAAAATTTCAAGTCATTCTGACAAGATTTGATTTACAAAATTATATAAATATCAGTCCACTTGAAACTGTAACAAAAACACACAAAACCAGTGAGCATGATTTCGAAATTAAAGAGAAAGAACGAGAGAACATGAAGAAACATAGAAGAAGATTGGAAAGATTAAGAGAAGGAGAAAGAAAGATAAAGTAGAAGATGAGAGAGATATCGGGAGAGAAGAGGTGAGAGAGAGGGAGGGTGAGAGGTACTCACGTATGCACCTTGGTGTGCTACAACCCACATGGAGAAAAAAGGGGGAGCTAGGAGATGGGATCAACCCTTGGAGAAGAGAACATGACCACAGCCAAACCTTGGGAAACCACCCAATAATTCAGCACAATTCTTAAAACTTTTCACTGTAAAATATAGGGGAGGGGTGCCTTTAAATAGGCTTACAAAACTCAAAATAATAGAACTTGCTAAATTTAGAAACTTATAAAAGACTTGCTAACCAAACTTTCCTAAACTATATGACTTCTAAATAATCAACTTTCATAAAGTTTAAACTACTAAAGAATAGGAAACAAAGTGGTTGTCTAATAGCTTGTGTGGGACCCACTTTGTTGACTTTGGAGCCTCACTAAATGACAAAATAGTGAGCTGTAGACCAGCATACAAAATTCCCCACTTTGCCATTGGCTTTTAGCCTTATTACATAAAATCCATGCATAAAAGAAAGTCTAAACTACCCTAGGCACAAAAGGCCTCATTACAAAATTATCCCACTCCTTAAAATACTTAAAATAACTCATTTATATTACAAAACTTGAACCTTGCTCTCTTTTGTGTGGTGATGCATACAAAAGTCTTTTCATGTTGTCCACATCAATTGGTGTAGATGTACTACCCAATACTTTTTCAAAAGAAAATCCTGAGAATGCTTCACTTAACAGCTTCTTATAAATTACCCTTTGTTTCAATTTCCCCTTTATCCATAGAACAATTTAACAAGATCCTTCTATTATCCAGTGTCTTAAAAGAAAACATCATGCCTTGGATTTGAAACTTCAGACCAGAAAGATTATTAGCTGCAAAAATTTCGTCAGAATCAATAAAGCATGCCCAAGGGAGCACATTATAGGAGCGGCTAAAGTAGTAAGTCACCAATTTGTTCTCTCCCTGCACCAGTTGTCAGAATAGAAAGCATAGGCGTTGTGCATGGTCAACAGGACATTTTTGAATTACAGAAGTAATTTCATTTGTACTCGTGTGCTGATAAGATCTCGACCGATGATCTATTCACACTTAGACTTATCACCACCATTTCAAAACTAGTCCTCAAAGTTTAGCACTTAGACCTTTCAACCGTAGATCAATTGGTACCACTCAAAGAGAGTATCAAAGGCAGACCATCCAATCAAAAAATGTATCCAGGTCCATCATCCCTATAAAATTAGACACCTCAAGTCATGCATTCTTCTCAATAGTGTCATATTAATATTGTCTGCATTGTTCAATTAAAGGAACACAACAAAAGACTGGTGCTTATCTCCACAGAGTAGTGTTTTTGTTAGAGGTAGACAGATTATTAATGGCATTCTTGTCGCTAATGAGGTGATTGATAGTAGAAAAAAAAAAGAAGCCGGGGTTAGTCTGTAAAATTGATATGGAAAAAGCCTATGACAGGGTGAATTGGGACTTTCTCTGGTGGGTTCTTGTTAAAAAAAGTTTTGGAGCTAGGTGGATTAATTGGATCATGGGGTGCATTTCCCATCCTCATTTCTCGGTTATGATTAATAAGTCGTCGAAAGGTTTCTTTGGTTCCTCCCACGGGATAAGGCAAGGAGACCCCCTTTCTCCTTTCCTTTCTCTCTTGTGGCTGATGTTTTCAGTGCCTTGATGTTGATTGAGGAAGATAAGGATATCATATTGGGGTTTAAAAGTAGCATAGATGGGCTAGTTGTTTCTCATCTCCAGTTTCCTGGCGATACCATTTGTTTTGTGGATGTTGATTCAAATAAAGTGGCGAATTTAAGAAACATTCTGTTGATGTATAAGTGCATCTCTGGTCTCAAGGTCAACCTTTCCAAGTCCTGTTTGGCAAGTGTGGGGGTTAATGATGGCCTTCTCTCTATCCATGCGAATATTATTGGTTGCAAGGCGGTTTCTTAGCCGCTTAAGTATTTGGGAATGCCACTTGGCAGAAATCCTCATGCACTTTCTTTTTGGGGTCCAGTGGTGGAAAGAATTCACAAAAATTAGCTAGTTGGAAGAAATCCTACATCACCTTGGGTGGATGTATCACTTTGATTAAAGCAGCTTTGTCCAATGTGTTTGTCTATTACATGTCTCTTTTTAAGATGCCTAGGACGATTCTTTTGGACTTGGAAAAGTGTCAGAGAAACTTTTAGTGGTCTGGTGGTATACGGCAAAAAAACCACCTAGTAAAGTGGGTGGAAGTGTGTAGGCCCAAAGCCTATGGGGGTTTGTGGATTGGTCATCTTCAGGAAAATAACTTCACCTTTTTAGGCAAATGGTTAGGGCATTTTTCATGTCAAGAGGGCAGTTTATAGCATTCCATCATTTGAAGCAAGTATGGTTGGCTCCCAACGGATGGGATTGCTCATGTCGAGTATCTCCTTCTATGTCTGTTATTTATCTCTTTCCCATGTTTCTCCCTTATGCTTGGTTTGACGTTGGTGATGGCAAGAAAGTTAGGTTTTGGAAGAACCTTTGGTGGGGAGACTCTTGTTTTTCTACCTCCTATGCTAGACTGTTTAATCTCTCCAATCAAAAGGATGTGTCAATTGCTGATGTCCTCTCTCCTTCTTTGTATGGTGATGTGTGGAATCTGACTTTCTCCAGGGATCTTTATGACAGGAAAGTTGATATTATAGGTCCGCTACTTTCTAGCCTAGAAGGTTTTTTCATTTCCTTTATGTTTCCGAACAAAAGGATCTAGACCCTCGAGTCTTCTAGGCTTTTTTCTTGTAAATATTTTCTTCAGGTGTTGATCCCCTTTCATAACTTTGATCGTAATTTCCCATCCCATAGAATTTAGTCGCCCTTGGTTCCTTGTTTGGACTATTGTGTTTCACCGCATTAACACTACGGATGTCCTCCAAGGAAGAAGACCCTTTATGGCCATTTCTCCAAGTTGGTGTGTTATGTGTAAAAGGGGGCTGAATCCCCAAATCATATCTCCATCCACTGCAGTTTTGTTGGGTCGGTGTGGAACCATTTCTTTCCAAGTTGGGAAGGACTCATATTTGGCTTCTTTGCATCAAGGACTTTGTTTGACAGTGGTCTTGTAATGGGCATGGTGTTCGTGGCAAGATCTTTTTTAAGTGCTTGATGCATTGGGTTATGTGGGGAATTTGGAAGGAAAAAAACCTTAGACTCTTTGAAGATAAGGTCAGGTCGTATAGCGAGGTGATTGACTCTATTGTTAGAGAAGTGGGTGACTCAGTATTGATGGCTAATGGATTGCCCCCTCCTGCAGAGTGTTTTAAGTTGAATTTTGATGGTCCTTCCAATAAGGTCATTTGTGCTCTCTATGGTCCTTTGGGGGTTTGTGACACCACCTCGACTGAAGTTATGGGCCTCCAAACATTGAAACGGCTTGGTTTTCTTGGTTGTATGGTGGAAGGTGATTCGGAGGTGGTTATGAGATGGGGTTTGGGGTGGGGCCCAGGCTTATGGAGCCACTCCTCTTCTTTGCATGAAATCCAGGAATTAGCAACTGCCATGTCTACCTCTTTTCACCACATTCCTAGATTCCACGATTCATTAGCTGACAGTTTGGCTAATAGGGGGTTATATCCCCATCTTTGTTTTGTGAGAATTATATTCAAGAGGATTGTTAATTTGATTGCTCCCCTTGTACTTTAATTTTTCTTCTTTTCTCTTTTCTAATAGAGTTCAATTAATTATCCAAAAAAAAATCTCCACGGAGTATGAAACTAAATTTCTTCATTCCCTAGAAAAGACCTATGTGGTCATATATAGGTGTGTCTTTGGACTGCTTATTCCCCTGAGTAATTGAATATGTGGATTGCCCAATTTGAGAAAAATTACCCATATGAGGCAATGAGATCCCAACTCAGCTGATTGAAGCCTAGGTTTAATTCATAGGCTATGAAACAATTCCTCCTTCAATAGACTGTTGTATAGCATGAATAAGAACCTCATAATTCTACTAAAACTCTTCTTTATGTTGCTACAATTGTTGTTAAATTGCTTCTGTCCAGGTTTTCAGATGATCCAATCAACTAGACAGTGAGTTGTTCATTTGCAGCAATGGTGATGGGGACATCATGCCACATGGCAATCTAAAAATATACCAGCATAAGAGAAAGAGTCCCTTGACCCTTTAGATCGAGTAGGGTGACTAGAGAGAGAAACGTCAATTTGGAGCTGATTTTGAGCTTATTGAAACACTTTCCTATGTGGAGGCATGTGGGGCCCACTTCCTTACTTTGTGAGTTGGTGATTTCTCACTCAAGCGATTGCAAGGTAAGTGAGTTGGTGATTTCCCACTCATGCAATCCTATCTTCTTCTGCCTCTTCCCTTCTTCTTCTTCTTTTTTATTTTCTAGTTTGTCCACCATTAAAGCTTACTGCCCATACCAGAAGCCTTCCTTCCATCATCTCTTCATCCATTTTCATCACCCAACCTCCATACCATCTCCCTAAGCAGGTGACCACCATTACTAAACCCTTCCTTTAATCCTGTTTTGATATCAGGCCCCAATCTCCACATCAGGAACCTAATTCCCAATTCTAAAATTTCATCACCCCTACTTTTTAACCAATCGGCTACCACAAATCAACCCCTTTCATCTTTTTTTCACTAATTGCCCACAAAATGCCATCTCCCATACTCAATCTCCCTGCAGCCAGATGTATCCTTCTTATTTTGGGGTTTTTCTTCATAGGAAATCCTATTGCCCAAGCCATACACACATACTACCAGGTCACCTCCACTGGGGTCTTGATGTTTTCTTACAGAAAACCCACCCATATACACTCGGCTGCCCCAAAGAACACCCCTCCTGTTGTTCTATGTCATCGGATCATTACCAATATTTATTCTACCCATAAGACAGCCTTGGAAGGGATTTAATTGCTTGGAATCTGAAGGAAACACCCAGTCCAACATTGATTACATACTGCTGGTGGAGTATTTCTGCATACAAGGTGTTTGAAGAAAGGCTTCAGTGTTGCTGAACCAGGATTCTTATTCCCTACTTACTGCTGCTACATTGGTTTAGAGGCTGTCTACTTAGTTACTTGCTGCTGTACCACTTTCACAGGTATACACATATATTTATACCTCTTTCTACAAGCTGTCTACCTTGGATTAACCCTACTGCTACCAGATTTTTATGCACCACATCAGCCTCTTGCTTTTATTATGATTACCTATTCTTAGCTCCATCACAACAACTCCTTTCTCTTGCTTGAAGACCCCTATAGATTTGAATTACATACTTGCTGCCAACCTCATACCGGAACCTGTGTCTTGACCTTTTTGTTGAATGTATGCAAATCTCTAACTATGTTAATCTCTAAATACGATTGTAACTCCATAGTATTAGCATTAAGTAACTCTAATCTGAATTTTATATGCTCCATTATTATAACCTGAGTTATACACATAGCTAATTTCATTCTTTAGGCATGAGGTGCACTTGATATTTAATAGGAATCTTGTTTATAATTGTAGTTCACAAAGGATAGTTTACTTGAATCTCTTTTGCATTGACTTTTCCCTTGTATGCTACGTCAGATAGGTTTTAAAGGTTTTTACTATTTTTTCTTCTAAATATTCGTATATAGTTGATGTACAAATTTAGAATGATCTATATTTTGCATGATACCAAATTGATGTAAAACCTCTGAATTCTAATATTTTTCCAGGTCTGACCTCCAAGGAGGCATGGTGGGTAGAATATGAAAGAGAATAAAATTAGGACTTATGACGGAATAGAGGGGCAAATATGAGAAATCACCAAACTGATTTTTAAAATAAAGGAACAGCTACAATATGGAAGCAGCAGGGTATAAAGAAGGTTTGAGATGGGTTCTAGGTTTTAACTAAAAAGGAGAAAAGTTTAATTAGAAGATCCCTGGCAATTGGCTAAGTGGATTCATGATTAAATTTTTTTTTAAGCAAACAATGGCTATAAAAATAAAAGAATTTTGGACATCTAATGTGAAAAAGATTTAGGATTAAAGTTTGGGAAATATTGAATCAATGAATATTAAAACATAGGACATTAAGCAACAATGGACAGATAATAAAAAATAATGAAATCAAGAACAAGACCAAGAATAATGGATAACAAAAGAGTAAGCTTACCTACAATTCACCTAGGGTTTTACACATCTGGATTCTCCTCCATTATTTTCTAATTTTTTTCTAAAGAAATCTATATGAAAAAAATAAAAAATAAATAAATAAAAGGTAGATAAAGCAGCAACACATCCCTATTTAAAAGAGTGTACTTGTCCATCACTTATAGAGCTCAAATTAGAAACTTGACTTCTAAATGAATCTTAACTCAACTAATGACTAAATAGCTTACTAATCACCATTGAATTAAACCCCAATTGTCATTATTACTCCCACTAACAAGTAACCCCATTCAGACCTATACTCAAACATCCCAAAGTCCGAAAATAACAAAAAAAAATACAGAATTGCCATTTCAGTAAATTGCGACTAGAGAAAACCAATTTAAAGCATTAAACAAAATAGAAAGTGGGGTCTATTGCTGTCATACCCCTAATTTTGGACTCCTAAAAAGGTCATCGGGGTTTGTGGGATCCAGCAGACCTGATGGGGCCCACAGCCAAGAATGTCTTTTTTCTCCATATGTGTACTGCTTTGAGGCCTCTATAAAGGCTGATATTTCCCAAGCCAGGCAAGGCTGATTGCATCACACAAGATTTATATTAGACCTTTCAAACTAATTGTAGATTTGGGTTCAAAAGATTTAAAATAGGTCCTAAGAGCATATGTTTGCTTATCTTAATTATGAAAATACTAAAGTATAAATTTACATTTTTACATTCTATTATAATGTGACCCCAAAATGTTGGGATAAGCCTGTTTGTTGTTGTTGTTGTTGTTGTTGTTGTTGTTGTTGTACATTCTATTATAATGTCCCACTATTTCCTAATGCTACAACATAAAATACTTCATTACTACATACACAAATAGTGTACCATATAAAAAAGCAAACAACATTCCTATTTAATCAAAGGTGGTAGCATCAGATTAGAACAAAGAATTATATTTAGATCATCCACCAGCTTAATATGTGGTGCTTCTCTGCATGATCAGAAAACCATTTCATATCAAAGATATCTGCGCTATACTGGTTCATTATCAAGTATCAAAGACATTCCAGATGTGCAATAGTAAGAATAGCAGTTCATTACTTACCATTATATCATTCAAGGGTACCAAAAAGAAGAAGAAGAAGAAGAAGAAGAAAATGAACACTCTTCAACAGTAGATGAGCAAATTCCATTGAGCAGACATATTAGTCAAATGATTCAAAACTTGATTCTGGAACAGAGGAAAAAACTTTCCTTATAGTCATATTATAATGCATGCACTTAAAATCACAAAGAAAAATCTCAGTGAATGCTTTATATGCCAGTGTTCATATTATTTATTGGGACTATTAGTCACGTACATATTTAGAAGAAATATACCAAAGCAAGCAAGGCTAACACTACTCTTGTTTCAATTTGCAGACTTATCGGGAAGAAAATATATATATATATATTTACACTACTAAAGCTTGGATTACACTTTCATTTTGCTAGTTGCAGTGTGCCTGATAAAACATCTCTGTCTCAACTAAAAATATGTCACTGATTATGAGTATTCGAAAATATTCACAATAGGACCCCCTCCTCTCTGGAAGTCCATATTTGCAGCCGATAGATCCATTCATTTTCAAGAATCCCCATCGAGACCCAATTTAATGTCTCTTTTCATGTTACGTGTTAAGTTAGTTAGGGGATGTGGCTGTTTTATTTTGTATTTATCTTTATTTAAGTTATCTTGTACGTAGGAGTGGGTTAGTGGGTTAGTGGATAGGGAGATAAAGATGGTTCCTAAGTAGTGGGGTGTAGTTGCTTAAGTTTAGGGATTATGGAGTTGGTTACTGGGTGTGATGTATTTAAATTTCTTTCTACAAATTAATGAGATAAGCAAGTTATTAATCAAAAAGAGTTCCCAGGAGGTTTGGCTACCCTCAAAGTAGTCCTTTGTTTTATTTAAAATAGGTAAAAAGAGGAAGGCATGTAACAGTGGTATCAGAGCCAAAAATCCTGCCATAGCAAAAGCTACCAGGAATGCCAAGATTGACGAGATGACGGGGCTATTGAAAGAAACAACCGAAAATCAAGGAAAGATGCTACAAGAATTGATGCAAAGAATCACACTCATGGATTCTAAAATCGAAAGTCTTTCCAACGGCCCAAACAAAGAAAGGGAAGAAAGCTCGGTTGACAGGTCTATCCGTTGAAACCCGGAAACACCC
>JAOXJP010084764.1:0-14869 GCA_025762735.1 Platanus orientalis | reverse complement strand
CTTCAGGGCATGATTGAAAATTTCAATGCCCCCATTTTTAGGGGTGGTGAAACAAAATATCAAAGGAATATAAAAATGCCAATTTTTTAAATCAAAATTTCACCAAATTTAGCAAAACATCAATAAAATCTTAATAAAATTTCACTGATATTGATATTTTCAAAGAGAAGTCTTTTGCTTAAGCTAAAACTCACCCCCAATCGTTTCTTTTACTTAGTTTTTTCTTTTATTCTAAAGAAAAAATTACAACCCAACCTCAACGTCACCCTTTTGTGGTAAATAATATTGGTTAATTTTCTACATAAACAATTTATAATTTCACATTTTTCAAAAAATGATTAAAACCTGTATATAAGAGTATAATGAATAATTATACACACATAAACTACAGATCTATGCTAGATAAACTATTGAATAACTTTGTTTTATAAATTTTGTTTGCAGAAAAGACTGAAGTAAGATGAAGTATAAGATAAAAATTTTCAACCTTTTGGTAGCTGTTCATCTCATCTATAAAAAAAGTCCAGTAACCTAGTTATATCAACGTAATGCACTTACACATACTTTTTAAAGTTTTTTTTTTTTTTTTTAATATTTTTTTCTATGTAATGATGCTTACCTTAACATCCCTCAAGTTTCAATGGAAATTTTCACTGTGAATGATGGCTAAATTTTCACAAATTTATCATTATTTTAAAGCATTCCAACAAATTTCCCTAAAATTTCCATAACCCCTAAAAGCAAAATATCCATTTTATTTAAAATTTTGCTCCTTACTCAAGATATCTCTTGGTTATTAATCTTAATTACTTCCTCATGCTACCCCTATTTTTCAATAAACTTCATTCCATATATTAGAAAGTGGTTGCTGACAAGACTCAGCTCATATTTAGGAGCCATGCCCAATCTTTTCCACAAGCTAAAGACCCCTATTAGAGCCCAATAAAGAAGTAACAATTGGTTTTCAGTTGACAAATTGACTCCTTGCATTCTAAAAAACGAAAGAAAAAAAATCCCTTCATTGTTGATAAAATTAGTCAAGACACATGTAGTACAGACCATTCTGTAGCAACATATCCTCAATACATGTGTGTCAGATTATACTCCCACAGTTAAATGTGTAAGCACCTATGGTGAGTGAATCATTGTCAATCCATCTAATTATAGCTTCATCATTTCCAAATTTCTGGACTTAATGGCAATACGGATCCACAAACTCCACCTAGCTATCAGATGGGAAATCAAATACCAATCCCTATACTCTCACAAGAGTCTACACCCCAGATGTAAAGAGGTCTACACAACTTGCTGACATCAATAGCATCAGGGACCAACTGTTATAAACAAACAAGAACGGTTTATATGGCCACCAAATGAGGCCTCTTTCCTGTTTACCAGGAAATGAAAGAGAAGGGATGGGGGGGGGGGACTAAAACAAGGAGTCTGATCATTATATATTGGATAATGCAATACATATACAACTCTTCATAACAGATAAGTGATAAAACGTGTCCAAAAAGTGCAGACTAAAATACACAAGGACGAGCAACCAACCCTTTCCTCTATTAGACACTAAGGTCAAGGCAGCAGGCATCGAACAGAAAACCTTCATGTACAAATAAAAGAATATGGCCTGCCTGCTGCTGTCTTAAAACTACAATACCTGCTCATCAGATGGATACCGGCAGCAGTTTACAAAAGAAAAAACAAGGAAAAAAGAAGAAAGAATAGAGAAGAAAAGATATGAAGAAGAAAAAGAGAAAAACCACACACACTCCTTAGACAGGCATCATAACGTCAGATACGATACCAGAAGTAGCCTTCTTCATTACTGGGCAAACAGCAACTGCTAGATATGGCAACCCAGACATAACACTAATATTACCACATTTCTCAACAGAAATGGACACCAGGATACAGGAGCATGGATAAAAGAACTGCAGAGAATGTGAGTGTCACTCCTAGGTTTGACTTAGAAGAGATCCACCTTCTTCTTCTGCATGTCCTGTTTCCACTTTGGCTGCTGATAGAAAGCTTCTTTTGTCATCCCCAATACAGTCTGGAACTCCTCGTCAGACAGATATGACTGACAAACAGAACAAGAAATCAACTAGGTTAATAACACAAATCAAAATACAAATAAGTGATGTGATAGGTGAAAAAACTTTTCCCATTAAATCTATTTTCTGACCATCCATAGAATTACTTCATTGGATAAAAAATTACTTCATTTTAAAAACATGATATTAAACTAATTTGGTGACATGTAGCAATTAAATGAACAGAAGCATTAGCAATGGTAGCAACACAAACCTCCCTCCGCTTGAAATCAATTTTACGAACTGGATTGGTTGATTTGGTCTTCAATTGATCATAACTAAACGTACTTCCACTTATTTCCTCATCATGCTGTGTCTCCTGGTTCACTCCTGAGTCCTCCCCATTGCTCTCTGATACAGATACAACTCCTATTGCTTCCTCAACTCCAAAGATTTCTTGGGAATTCTCCACCTCAGAATTAGTATTTTGACTTGTCACCCCAGCTGAAATTAATTATTCAAAGCCAAACTAAGAATATTTAGAAACATGAAACCTGATTGATGTCACAGAACAACCACAGAAAATTGGAGTCTCTAACCATGATAACTACAGATTTCTCCATTATGAGGATAGATACGGATGTTTCCCATGATAGCTAATTTAGCAAAAGCCAAGAGAAATGAAATGGATAAATAATGTTATGAAGTATAAATTATCAGCCAGTGCTTTTTCAAGTGAATTTAACGACAGATATGGCCCTAAACAGAGTGGAATGGTGGAACAGGATTCGTGTAGCCGACCCCAAATAGTTGGGATAAGGCTGTTTGTAGTTGTTGTACTTTTTCAAGTGAATATATATAAATATATATTATATTCTGAACAACCTTGAAATAAGAATAAACTTACTGAAGTGAATTTGGCAAATGATTAAGTTATGAGTAGAATTATGTCTCAAATTGGAACAAAACTAAGGTAAGTACCCATAATAATTCATATAGATGTTTGAAGAAAATTTCATGTAAACTATGACCTGAGGAGTTTAGAATACTATTGCAATTCCAAAAAGCTGGGTACTTGGGGCATATTAAGAGATTTTACAATCATTTTGAAAGAATTAGGACACCACTTGTGGTGTCTGCTGCATACAAACCATTTCATCTTTCCCACACACAGAATATTGATTCAAGCTAACAAACAGGATCATTATGTTTTCCCTACCAGTACTCAAGTCAGATATAGGACTTTACCAGCTTGAGCAGGAGAGACATCAGGTGACCGCTTCCTCTGTTCAGCAGTAAGAACATTTGAAAGAGCAGCTACGGCTGCTGCTCTCTGTGATCCTTGGCTTCTACCAGACGGCCTTGGAGCTGCTGTTTTGGTTCCACTGGATGGATTAAATGCAGAGGACAATGCAGCTAACGCTGAAGCTCTTTGAGTTGGTCCCCCTTGATTTGAACCAGTGGACTTATCCTGGCTCTGCATGAATGTTGAAAGCGGTAATTACAACCAAAATCCTATCTTGCCAATTCATAAAACTCTTCTACTTGGAGCAGAGAGAGCATGAAATTCATCTAAACATGAGAGTAGAATGCTCATGAGGATTTCTGATCATTTAAAGAAGCAAGAGAAGATAAATCAGGAAGTAATAAATTCTCAATTCAACAGAACTTGCTATGCTCATAATTTCTAATCATCCATTATGTAATCTGGAGTTGATGACCATAGAAAGTCAAGCAAACCATGCTCTTTTTTTCCCCTTCTGAACCTCAATTGCATAATAACACAATTAGCTATATGTTAGGGAATTAGATCCTCATATTGAAAGGTCCAGAAGATCCATTTCCAAATGGCCACTTCATCGGCCAACAGGTTGGTCTTAGTAAAAACAACATAATGATGGTATCTAGCCAATCACAACAAGCATAAGGGAATCTAGTAAAAAATGGCCGAGAAATCCACACAAAGATGGCAAGTTCCGTAATGGTGAGAATCTTCGCTGATAATTCATGAACAAGATGCAGATATGAAAGACATTTCTGAAGGACCTCCATTGTCACAACCATCAATTTATCATACCTGGTGTATCAGCAGGGGCGCGTAACAGATTAAACACACACACACACACAGAGGTCTTGTAAGGCTGAAGTTTTCCTATTACTCAATGTTTAAGCATGTTACTGAATCAAAGGGATCCCGAACTTGACACAACATTGGTCCATTAATCACTTATGCCAATCAATAAAATGCTCCTCACAGTTCATAAGTAGTAGTAAACTATGTAGAAGGGTTGATGTGTAATGTAGGAGGTAATTTCTCTTCTTTTGTATGTTTCCTATAAGGGTAGTATGCATATTGTATGAAGCCATGTTGTAAGGGAATTTTTATCCTTTCTCTGTTTGGTTGCTCTATAATAAAATACAGTGTCTCGTTGTAATGAGACGGGAATTCTTCTCAGCAAAACATGAACCACGACCTCTCTTCTTCTTCTTCTTCCTTTTCTTCTTTCTCCTTTCTTACTCTCTTCTTCCTCACTGTCTACTAACAAAACTATGGGCAGGTAATTATAAATGCAACACTTACAGCCATAGTTTGGAAATCAGTGAAGGAAAAGAAAAAAACACATTCCATCGGCACATGTATCTAAGTAGTAACGCTATTTAAATTATACTTTTTGAAAGATATAAAGCTACTAAATTTACGCTTATTCTGACATCACATTTTATGGTTTAACATGATTCGTTGTACATTTTATGATAATGTACCAAAATGCACGGGTCTACAAAAACTTCATGAAATAAGCAGGGTTTTAAACAGTGGCAGGACATGAGGAAAACCTTAATACTCTAAACCAGCAGCCCACAGGAATGGTTCTATTCAACTAAGTATTTAAAGGAAAGTAGTGAGAAGCTACCATTGTCCCTAAGTAAGTTTCATGTACAACTTGACTGTACCGAGACACTCATTTCATTGTACATAGCAAAAAAACAGACATTATATCAAATGTTAAATTTAAAGGAGGTCAAAGATTTAAAGACCATATATTCCCAAAATTTTAGGATCCACTTAACCCATACCCTTGACACGTTATGTTAAGCTGGAGAGATGGTTCAAAATGACTTTTACAACAAGTCGATTTGCAGAATTTCAATTCTGGTAAAAGGAAATAATAAATCAACTCGAGCATTTACCTCTGAAGCATGAGATGCACCGAAGAGCCACAGAATTTTCTTTTCAAATGAATTTCCTTGAGCCTGCAATTTCACAGGAAACAAATCCTTAATGTGGGATAATTTTAAAAGAAGCAGAATGCAACCGAGATGAGATAAGATTAAAAAAAAGAGAGGATAAAAGGACATGTCAACCACAGAGAAGCAATGATAGCCTTTAATGAACGCATTAAAAAAAAGCCCTTGTGTATGTAGATGTGTCGTGCACACATAAGTATGTTGTGCACAAACCCAGATAACTGATTGTCATTTAAAAAAGAAATGAAATTCGAGGGCACAAGTCATGGTTTATAACTACCCCAGTGCATTTGAACATGGAAAAATTACATTAACCTGGGGATAAAGAGCAGAAAATATCAATGTGTAATTTTTCATTGCGAAATATAAACTACCTTTTAAGACCACATACTATAAATTTATCAAGTCAAAGGAAGGGAAACTACTCTAATACTAGCTAATGGATAAAACAGACATAGACTACTGCCTAAAATAAGTAATTAGTATGGTAAAATGCTAATAATCCTTAACAAATTGAATCAAAGAGAAAATTAGCTTCTCTATGGATTTAGTTTAATCCAGTACACATTGATGATGGTGCATACTGTTTTGATATCAAGGGGTGTTGAAATGATACCACCATGTTATTTAATTTTCAAAAATTATTACTACATAATGAATCATATTCAATCCAATATGCATAGCATTTGACCAACACCATACCTTATATACATATTATAGCATATCAATCGATATTCATGCCTTTATTTTCTCAATATTTTGATGATGCTAAGTATAGATCGATTAGCAAGGCTATTTTTGGTTGAGTGGCTAATATTGTAACTAAAATCAAGGTACACGTGCATTTATAGCTGCTCTATAAATGAGAGCACCAAGTCCTCAGAACTTAACGTGAGGCATTCAAGTCTTCCCACTTCAATCTACTTAACATAAAGAACAACTAAGGATGGCAATCATTGTATCTTTAAACGCATGTAAAATTTTTTCCACTTTAATAAAAATTTATTTGCTTACCGAAAAAAAAAACACAAAGAACAATAATTTACACAAAACGGTCTTCTCATAGTGCCAGCAGCAACAAGATCCTTGGTAACAATACCAAGGTAGTGACGTAGTGTGAAAGGTTAAATGTAACAGTCTAACAGATACCTATGTCTCACTAAGTAATTCTAAGCTATTCAATAACCAACATATTCTGAAAAGGGGTGCATTTCCCTCATCATTGTTGGGGTTTTGATTCACTTCCAAGAGATGAACACAAAACATGACAACCTGAAATTTTTATTTCTTATTTTTTTGATAAGAAAAAATATCACTGATCAAGGGAATAAGGCGTCCCTAAAAGCCAAATACAAAGCCCCAAAAAAATAAATCATGCTACAACTCATATTATTGAAAATAGATTTGGATAAGAAATTATAAAAAATAATTTTAATTGTTCATACAAGGTATAATGTAAATGATCTGAGATACAAAAAATTAAGTATGACATCCCCAACTGGCACAGGGATCCATCACCTTTATCAAATGGTCGCACAGTCCTCCAAGCTCCAATTAGAATCTTTCTGTGCCTCCTCATAAGAAAAGACAAGTGGGGTCTATAAAGGATCATAACAGTTCTACCTCTTCTATGGAATGTAAAACTAAATTTAGATTTTAAAAATTTAGTAATTACATAATACTCTATGAGTTTGAATTAGTTATTAGTTTTGACTTAAGGTTTTCATTATTCTATTAAGATTATTATTTGTTTATATTTTGATGAACAACGACCTTTCTATTGAATAATTTTCTACTAAGATTATTATTAGTGCTTAGATATGGGTTATAAATCACTTATGGTATTTGAATCCTAGTTTAATAAAGAGTTGCCTAAAGGTATACAATGGCATAGGGAATTCCACAGGATGGATGGTTGTTATCTTTGAGATGCTGATGCTTTATGAATGCATAAGAATTATTAGTGGATTATTTTGTGTTGAATTTTTAAGTGGATATTGTGATCTTTCTCGCTGATCATGTGGAGTAATTGGGAAGTTCTTCATTGTTGATTACTCTGTAGCCAAAACTTAGATCAACAAGACTAATTTTACACCTATTATTTGTGCTCGATTAGTAAGATTAATTCAATTACCTGCTAGTTTGTTGGATTGATTTTTGAGATTTATTGCTTTACATTATTCATCCTAATCTTAAATAATGTTTTCATGTTTCAACAGAAGTCGATCAATATAGTTCAAATCTGTTAAATTTTTTGAAGGATTTTGTAGAAGTATTGTACTTGGGGGGTAATTCTATCATTTCCAATTTTATTGCAATTTTCAACTTGGTATCAAAGCAATCAATGTGGAGATCCTGGAACCCTCTCTCTGCTGCTGATGATGTCAGCACCTCTTAGGCTAATGCCAGCAGCCGTATTATCAAGACCGTATTTTTCTCAATATCGCAACCATGTGACACCTTGACCATCACTTAGCCAAGGCCAACCTTACCGCCATCTGAGTTCTTCTCTAACCCAACGACATGCCCTACATGCACCGACAAGGATATTGCTCACCAAGAGCATCGATACGTCAAGCCTTGCTTGACCATCCCATATACTAGTGTCACCACAACGCTCGTCCTACCCGTAGCGTCCCTCGTGTTATCGTTGCTTGTCCACATGATTAGTTAACTACCTCGATGTGTATCTCAAACAACCACAGAATCCCAACATTCTTCGCTTATAGCACTGAAGGCCTAGTACGCCTACATCACATCCTTGAGCTGCCGCTCGAGTCATTAAACTCATTGACGACCATGACGCCTTATGAGGGCACTATGACATTCCACTCAAGACGCCACCTCGAGTCTTAGCAGGCCATCGAAGTGGCGTCCTATGCCAAGCCAAGCATGTCAAGCACCAAGAAAAGGAACACTCGAGCACAAGGGCCATGGGATAGCCCACTTGACCATCAACGTGCCACCATTATTGCATAGTGAATTCTAGTAGTGTCCCATGTAGAAAAACCATTGACCTAAGCCACGCCGAAACCCAAGCACCGTCTTAAGAGGGAACCTAATCCCTAAGGAAACCCTAGGCAACATCTTCATGCATACCTAGAACAGCCCCTAGCCCATGTTGGGGATGCCTCGCAGTTTAAGCTCATGCAGGCATGACACACTGTCCGTTGTGCCGCCCATGCCTCCTGTCTATGTCAAGGGCATGGATGCTTCTGAGCACCCACCCCTCAAAGTGTACACTAAGCTTTTTATGGATTTCCAGAAGGAAACGTCCTACCGCCCAAAAGATATACTGTACCTTATTACAAATTTACCATTGCACACTATTTACGGACATGCCATTATGCCACGCCCAAGGCCGTCATGCCCATGGACGCACTGAGACCCGTGACAACCTCCTCCACTTATCTAGTTGACACCCTCGTCAACACAGCACTAAGTGCTCAACTTCGGCTTACACACCTATCCCTTGCGCTTCGATTATCTCTAATCATTGCCTAGTACTACATTGAACTTGGCTTGGAAATTTTATACACTGCCTATTCCTTGACCGATCTTGGTCTTCAAGGCACTCCAAGTGTCGTCGTGCACATTCCGTTGCACACAAACAACCCCTTCATACATGGTCTATTGTGTACGTGCACGATCCATTGTGCACAAATGTCCACCCTAGGATGCTTGCTTGACCCAACAAGTCACTATTTTACACTAAATCTTGATATTTGCAACTTCAGACTACTCTGAACACAACTCAGCCAACAAACAAACCCGACTAAAGCTCCAATGTTCTCGGCATTTGCACAATTTTGCCTTGCACCTAAGGCACAATTGATTGCTTTGCGCATTCACACCTTGTTTCTTAGCTTCTTATGAAGCAAGTTGTGATTTCATCTGTCGAGTCATGGATCTCTCCTCCAAGAGCTCCGCTCCATGCACCTCTCAAGGTGTGGTTTACAAGCTAACCACAACGCTATGCAGTATGGATCCATTCCACTAGATCAAACCATTGTAAACTTCATCATATCTTAACTCGTTCACTCCACACTGCCTCCTAAACATCCCAGATATTCTAAGGCCAACAATCCTATTTGTTGTTCAAAACCACCCTTGCACAGTCCATCATGCATTGCCTCCTCTGAGGTATTCTCATTCTGATTAGCTTCCTGACTTGACACACAATCTTCCAGATGCTTGTCCCATTCCAAACACTGTACTCGGTGCATAACAAACCATTCAACTTCTCAGTTCTCACCACTCTACAAATTGTTAATGCAGTTATCAACCCACCTTGATTTGCACTCGCTTCCGCCCATAGGTCTTGCAAACCTTTCTTGCTTTGGGACTCAATCCATCGAGCTCCCCATCCTATGGGCAACATCTTCACTGATGTTCAGAACCACTTGTGCCAATTGCATGGACTTTCATACCTCACTCGTGAAGTTTCTAGATCCCGCTCTAACATCTTTCACCATGTGTAGCATATTGACTTGCGTTGGTATGAATACTAACACTTAGTCGTGCAATACAACAAAGCCCACACATGAACTCTACCCACACTAATACCTTGAACGAAAGACCACAGTCATGGTGTGTCTACTATAATACACCTGTCGTCGCTTCCTTTGAATACCATGGCTTAAGTGCTCCCCTACTTAAGGTTGTCGCCATACCTCTTTGTCTCCCTGGGCATTATTAGTATCTAGCTCAACCATCCTTTTGTGTTACCCCTCCAGTACCTCGACACTCGCATGTCTTCACGCAGAGAAAGCATCCATCATTTAACTACTTTGCCTTCAATCCATTGAAAGTCTTTCGTAGCTTGCCACAAGCTATCCTCATATCATTGTACCATTCTAGTACCTTGGTTTTCTACACCTTTACCTTGAGTAAGCATTGTCCTTTACCGCTCAAGTCTTTCATCTGTGTCGCCCTTATACCTTGGCATACTGCCTTCACCCTAAGCCAACACTTTGTAATTGTCAACGTATCACTCCAACACCTCAGCATCTCATGCCTTTGCCTTGAGTGAATTATCCGTTCAGATTTTCATATCTTGCTACTGTCTTGCTTTAGTACCTGAGCACGCTTGCCTTCGCCCTGAGCAGGCCCTTGAACTATATCTGGCTTCACTTCAGTTCCTCAACACTCACATGTCTTCACCATAGGCAAACAACCATTCAGATTCTCAAACTGGCTTGCCATTGTAAAGCAATCTCCTTGGCACCACCATGCCTCTTCCCTTGTGCTACCACACATTTCATTTGTTGTCATGAGACTCATGACATGAACCTAACACCACATGGTAGTCCAATCCATTGGATGTACATGGCACACATACCATTCAACATTACTTGCTAACATGTCTCTAAGTTGCTTTCCCAAGCCATTAAGACATTTTTCAATAAGCTTCATTTCCGAACGTAACCCAATGCCTCAATGCTGTCCGTCGTATCAAAGACTTTCTTTACTTGTGCTGTCAACACCATCTTGATCTTGGGTAAGTCTTGCAACCAACCACACACGATAGAAGTCAGAAGGCTCTGTAGCCAGTAGTCCTCCCATTACTTGGAACTACAACAATCATGCTCGATACCTTACATGTATCTAAGCAATCTATTTTGTAATAACCACAATTTGATACCAACTGTATCAGAGGTCATCTTGTAGCATTAACTGCTGCTTTGATACCAACTGCCATGGTCATATTTTTCTTTGTCACAACTGTGCGACACCTTGACCATCACCTAGCCAAGGCCAGCGTTATCACAATTTAAACCCTACTTTGACCTGCCGACATGCCCCATATGCACTAACAATGATATTGCTCACCAAGAGTAGGGTTGTCAATTGAGCCAGGATGAACTAGACCGAGGTTTGCCCAAACTCAACCCGAAATGTTTTACTTGAGCCCGAACTCAGCCCGGATAAAACTTCGGGCCTAAAAGGTGGGCCCAAACTCAACCCGTTTTAAAACAACAGGCTTCAGGTAGAGTTCGGGTTGCCCAAATAAAACTTTTTCCTTAATTTTTAGGTTGATTTTAGGCCCATAATTTCTCCTAAATGCATATTATGAGTTTTTTGAATAATTGACACTTGGAACTATTTGATGATAGTAAATTTGTTAAAATATATGGATCCAAAAAGAATAAAGAATATATATATATATAGACCTAATATCACATCATATAAATAAAATAATTATTTGCTAACTAGTTCGGGCCAGGTTAAGCCTCGAGCATAAATTGAGCCTACCCAAACTTGGCTCAAATAAAACATCAGGCCTAAAAGTTGGGCTGAAACTCAGCCTAACCCGAAATTAAGCTAACCTCGACTTATTATTTTTTGGGTCAGACATGTTGAGTTTTGGGCCTGCCCGACCCAATTAAAAACCTTAACCAAGAGCACTGATATGTCAAGCCCTACTTGATCATCCCACAGACCACTTCCTTGCGTTGCCGCGACACTTGTCCCGCCTATAGGGTTCCTCGTGTCATCGTTGCCTACGCAAACTAGTTAGCCACCTTGTCCCGTACGCTGTGCCATCAAAGTGCATTTCAAACAACTACAGAGTCCATCAAACTCCGCTTGTAGCACTGAAGGTCCAATACGCCTACAACACATCCTCAAGCTACCGCTCGAGCCATTAAACTCACCGATAACCATGACACCTTATGAGGGCACCATGACGTTCCTCGTAAGATGTTGCCTCGAGTCTTGCCATGCCACCAAAGTAGCGTCTTGTGCCAAGCCAAGCAATCTAAGCACTACGACAAAGCACACTCGAGCACAAATGACACAAAATAGCCTACTCAATCATCAACGTGCCACCACTGTTGCATAACGCATTCTAGTAGTGCCCCACATAGAAAACTACTAGCCTAAGCCACATGCATACTGATGCCCACATTGGGACCCCGAGCACCGTCCTAAGAGGGAACCTTACCCCTAAGGGAATCCTAGGCAACACCTTTGTGCATGCCTAGAGTAGCCCCTACCCATGTTGTTGGGGATGCCTCGCAGTTTAAGCTTATGCGGGCTAGAAGCATTCGCATGGCACACTGTCCGTCATGCCACCCATGCCTCCTACCCATGTCAAGGGTTTGGTTTAGTAAGCATATCTACTAGTTCAATTCTCTGAAATAAAGCCCTAGGTATTCTAAACTTCTGGATACTGCTAAACACATTTGAAATTTGTTGATATTGCCTACAAAGCATAATACATGCCACTTGTTTGATAAAACTCTGAGCAGGAATCTACCCTAGTGATGTGGGCCAATAACCTACAGGTTAGCAACCATCACTAGGCTGTCCTGCATCATTATTAGTGTGGAATCATCGTTATTTTACATCACCAACCTTCAGATCTTCAAGGTCCAACTTCTAATCGTGGCATATATTGTCTCCCAAGTAGATGTGATGGAAAATGATAGGGAATGAACATCATGGTCAAGAGAGACTTCCTAAGAAGCTAGAACAAAGCATCACCAAAGGTCTACAAAGCATCACCACAGGTATCATTGACCATACCATATCGAGAAGAGTAATGTTATGTCTTTCTGCAATGGCATTCGACAATGAAGTGAATGCTGCAGTTGTTTGAGGATTTGTTACATGCTCTTGAAAGTGGAGGACAGGTGTATTCACTATTCACCAGAACAGTCATTGATTAAGGTGATGAAGAACCTTAATACACTTATATCTAACCAAGAATTGCACAATACATGCATGAAAAGATTTGTGGGTCATCTAACCAGCAGCCAAAGCTCAACTTATCGAGGTCCTTCCTCCACAAATCAAGAACTAAGACCTCATTTTCCATGTGCTTCATCCTATCCACGATCGCAAATGTCTTTTAGTTTTTAAAAAGCTCAGGATTTTCTATTAGAACATTTCAGACATGATTTTTTTTTTTAAAGAGAAAAATATCATTAATAAAGGGGTTAAGGCCTCACCAAAAAAGCCATACAAGTAGAAAATCCCACACACAAAACTTAAAGCATCTTGATTCTTCTAACAATATTTACCCACCCCTTTTTTTTCAACAAAAGAACAATTAACAAAGCATCCTAAGCCTAAACAGGATCCCTAAAGGAAAGATGGATATAAGTCCCAATGCTTAATTGGTAACAGAGCATCCTAAGCCTAAACAGAAGCCCTAAAGAAAAGATGGATATGGTTTCCTACGCTTAATTGGTAACAGAGCATCCTAAGCCTAAACAGAAGCCCTAAAGAAAAGATGGATATACGTTCTTGCGCTTGATTGGGAACAGAGCATCCTATGCCTACCCCCCATCAAATAAAGCACATCTTTATAATCTAAACTACAATTAATGCAACTATTGCTCAACTTACATCATCTCATATTCCCATTTCTCAATGAAATCTCTCCACATAAGCATAGTCAATTAGTATACTTATTTTTTGATGAAAAATTATAATACTTATGCATCTACATATCTTATATAAGTTGTTGGAGTCTCCAAAAATTCTTCTGTTCCATTCCTTCCATATGGTAAAAAGCAACATGGACCACAATATTCTCCCTTTGTCGCCAAACAGCCCCCTTAATCATGAAAGGATACTTCTTTGAGTTTCGAGGGGCCACCCATGTAAGGCCTAATAAGCAGAAAAATAAACTCCACACCTTCTTTGCTACAGAGCAGTGAACAAAAAGATGATCTATTCCCTCCTCTGATGTAGGATATCCAAGAGATGGATTCCTAAAAGGTTAAGGATGATTTCAAAACATTAGGTTAAGCCTTACAGTTTATGTTAGGATCTAGGGAAACCTTAAGTTAATTAGAAAGCCTTTGAAAGGCCCTAACTAATTTATGAGTCCCTTTGAAAAGACCCTAAAATAATATGAAAAGGCGTTTGGTCTTAACTAATTCAAGAGATAAAAATATCGAAGGGGAAGAATTAAAAAGAAGAAAGAACAAAGGAATAAGAAGAGATCAATGTAAAAATGGAGAAATGTCAAGGACAAGGCTCCTATAAAATTTTTAGATTTTAAGAACATGAAGAAAATAGAAATTTATGATTCTTGAATGAAAATATTGCAGAAAATTAGAATCTACAATAAGTATGTAATATAGGAAGTAGAAAAGAAGATTAGAAGAGGAAAAAAATAATTTTCTTTGTAGAAAATAAAATAAGAAAAGATTAGAAAATAGAAGGGAAGAGGAAAGATTAAAAAGGAAGAAGATGGCTCAACTTAATCGTGGAAGATAGAGAGAGATAGCCAGCCAACCATGGGCTTCAAACAACTTCAATTCATTAAACTTCTAAACAAATGTTGTACAATGAGATCATAGGACTTATATATATATATATATGAAACTAGTCCAAAATACCCCTTTGTATGGTCAACCAAAAAAAAAAAAATCCTAAAACACTCCTAATTCATATCCAACTTGTTACAAAACTTTTCTAACTTGGCTCTAATAGCCTTATTACATCAATAAATCCACTAAAACACTCTAAAATAATTTAAAAAACTCCTAAAAGGGAGGGAGGATTGTGTCTGCTCGCCTAAAAACTGCTAACCTCCGCTCAATGTCAGGGGGCGGGCACATCAGTGC
>JAOXJP010084753.1:0-14870 GCA_025762735.1 Platanus orientalis | reverse complement strand
CCGACCCAACTGGCGACATTTACCGTCGACGGCGTCCATAAGCTCTGAGATCACCAACAAGGTGTTGGGTCCAGAGGAGCAACCCAAGTCCGCAATGGCTAGGCTTTTGGGCAAGGTTGTGGAATAGAGATCAATCATGGCTTCCTCTGTTAAGGCCATTGTGATGGATAGAACTTGTTTCTACAGAGAACAAGTATTAAATAAACAGTCACATCTTATATTTTGAGATCTCTCTCTCTCTCTCTCTCTCTCTCTCACACACACACACACACACAGATATATATAGAAGGAGAGAGAGAGAGAGAGAGAGAGAGAGAGAGAGAGAGAGCTGAACTAACGAGTTACTAGCGTAGCTTGCGTTTCCAATTCCTCCATTTCATGTGGAGAACTTGACTAACATCCATTGCTTTTTCTTTCTTTTCTTCACTCAAATCACTCTATGCTGGACTATGTTACCTATTGATGAATCTATATAATATATTAATGCAACTGGTGCTGATGTGGACAGCCCCGTTACTTAATTCACACACCCTAAGGCACCTGTGAAATCTCTACATATATCCCTCTACGTTTCACTATTCTATCCCTCCATATTCTCTCTTAAAATCTCTCTTATACCTAAAATCTCTTTCTAATATTTTATCTTTTATCTTTCTATGTCCCACTACTTCATTCCTCCATATCTTTTATCCCAAAATCTCTCTCATCTCTTTCACTCCTTTCCTAAAATCTCTGTTTTAAAAGTTTAGTAAATTAATGTTTATATTTTATTTTTTAATTTAATTATTATTTTTAAATACGATTAAAATTAAATTACTTACCTATGTTTGCACGTGTTGATTCGCTAGTCTCATTTTATAACAACTCTTCCTTTCACACTATTGCGACTTTTTCCTATTGAATTATTGGATTGGATTGTTCATCGTTCATAGGCTTGTCAACCTTTGGTTTAAATCAATGGATTAAAATCTCTTGTCTTGGAGAGGTATAAACAAATGTCCTTGTGACCAAAATTGATTTAACGGGCAGGGATTAGGTACAGAAATCAGCTTTCCCTGATGTATTAGAATGACATCAGGGGGCTGACGCATCAGTGCCAAAAAGTGACACTTTTTGGGGAGTCACTTTTCAGCCCTGATGTGTCCACCCCCGATACCATTCTAAGACATCAGGAAAAATGGATTTGCGAACCTAATCTTTTCCGCGTGAAGTGACACTACTTCATGAAATAAACAATTTTTTGACACATTTTATGCTTATCACGTGTGGCAAAAGCCACTGTGAATCCGCGCAATCAACATATATATAGCAAGGCAAAACACATGGTACGTTTTGGTCTGATATCGTCTGTGACGCCCCCTTCTGCGACACACAAGGGCCAAAGCAGAAAAGAGAATCAATTCACTTTTGGAGATGTCACTGCACTACGTGTCGGTTCTATCCAAAGTGCATTAGTTAATCATTCACAGAAAAACAAGGGTACTGTTTTATCACAGTACTTTTGACGGAATGGCGGAACAGGACATTGTTTATGATTTATGACCATGAAAGTGTGGAATGGTGGAAAGGATTCGTATTTAGCCGATTTCATGTAGTGATAAGAATATTGTGGTTGTTGTATTACTTCTTTGTCAGGTCGAAAACGATAAAAGAGACATGTCATCTGTATGGTGAAAGATACCCACTTGCTGCCTCATGTATTACTTCGTTTTACTAAACACCCATACCCCTTGTAGTGGAATAGATCTCCTCGTGAAAAGATCCCTTGTGTGTAAATCTGGTTTGAGCACCTTTATCCTTGGTAAAATCGGGTTGACATATGATTTCAACTGCATTGTGAAAGGCCAAACTAGGTGTGCAATTATTGGGTCAAGGGTTTTTAAGCTCGTGGCTTGGGTCAGATTTTGCCTATCTACTCAAGATATCGATCACCTTACAAAAAAAGGGTAATATCATGTCCCAAAGACACGAATAAGAAAGGTAAAAGAGCGACAGTGATGCTGGAGTTTGGAATCAGGAGTCCGAATCTGTGACGTCGTTCACAAACGGCAGAGTTACTTGTGCAACGCATATTTTTGGGTGCCTTCCATTCCTTCACTTGCTCCACGTGCTTATGTACTAGGTTGGTCGGCAAAGTGGCTGTCATAATCGTAGTTTAAGAATGGTTTGAATCATCTCCAGTATAAATGGATAAATCTATATTATATATAAAAGCAATGGTGCAGTTGTGGACAGCTCATTAGTAAAGTTCACATGATTTGAGCCGCATAATACGCTCTCCTGCCTCTTTCACTCCTTTATAACGTCTTATCTAAAATCTCTGTTCTATTTATTACCATTAAAAAAAAAAAATCTCCCATAATTCAACACCGCTCACTCCCTCACTCTCCATATAAAAATGCCATGTATACATTTTCCCATTTCTCTCACACTCTCTAATCCTTAATTACACGTTTTCACTTCTCCTAATTGGAGAAGGAAACCAACTCATATGAGAATTTTTCTTATGACTTGAAACTTGCCAAAAACTCAACACTTGGATAAATGCAAAAACTATGTGTCATCTTGCTAAAGTTTGAAAACACGCTTATAATACCTGTTTAAACCAATGATGATTGTTCTTCTCAACCTTTTTTGCGCATAATTATGCTTTACAATTTCCTTAAACAAGCAAGAACATTATGATTTATAGTTTGTATTTTTATTTGACTTGTGTATGACTCTTTGGAGTGCAGCTAGCATATCTTTTATTGTAATTTTTTTGTTGTGAAATCTCATGCACTATACAACTTCAACATTTTTTATTTTGTGATCTCAATTTAAATCTTCATCTACGAACACCTCATGAAATACATTTTCCTTATTTTTTTGGAAGAATAAATATTTTGAAGCTCATTGATTTATGAATAATTCCTCTATGACATTTTCCTTAAATTCATCCCCCTTAAGGTCTTGTTAGGTTGCCTTGAATTATATAGAAAAGGATAGATTATAAAAAGAAAAAATATTACACAAGAAAAAGAAAATAAAGAAAATAAAATGAAATTCTCTATCCTTTTTCTAAGGCTGTTTGGCTTCCAAGAAAAAGAAAAAAGAAAAACTTAAATTTATAGAATTCACGGCAAAGGGAGAATTTTCATGTGAGAGTTGTGTGAAAATAAAATGCTTTGTCACAAGAAAATAGATAGGTGCATAAGAAAATTTTGAAAATCCAAGATTTCTCGTTCTTAACAACCTAATGGTGGCTTGAAAAAAAACATTTTTGAGAAATTTTCACCAAGAATCACAAGAAAACCAACCTTTCATGGCGACTAAACAATAAGACCTTAGTGAATGCTCTTCTTAACAATTGGACAACCCTCACTTCTTTGAAACCCCAGTTTATTTTTTATTGAAGAAAAGTAAGATCCTAAAAAACTGGATTCCCCATATTCACACTTTCAAGGACATACATTTTATAGCCACACACTACAAAACATTTTATAGCCACACACTACAAAGTACAAACGCATTAGTATAGGAGAGAGGATCTCCTTTATAGTCTACACGACAAACACACAGGCAGGCAAATGGTCTTTGGTCACTTAGGTAACGAGGAGTTGTAGAATTACACAGACACCATCCGTTACTCCATGGGTGTTGACCAAAGCTCCCTTTATTGTGATACATGTTGCAGTATTATTGGCTAATATAGGAATCCTATTCACTTATTTACAGTAGATCTTCATCTTCTTCTTGACATGGAAACAACAACATTAGTAAATTTAGTCTGCTCCTTGGACATGCGGTCGGCGACGATCTCCCCATACCTCCTGAACAACTCATCCATTAGTGCCTCTCCGAAGTGAGCAGCAAGCAATGGTTCAGCCACAGCTCTCATATATTTTGCTACATTGTGCCCTCTTGTGAACTTATCCAATGGAAAACCTTCACCACCATTGCAATCTTCAGTATTCCAATTTACTTCAGAAATCTCTAGTCGATCAATGCCAAAGGATCCTTCTCTTTGAACCACGGAGTTTATTTCTGCAGGGGATGGTGTATACTGAGGCAAATTAAATGTGTCTACTTTCTTCTCCTCGATGAGCCCCTACATAGTTAAAAGGGATAAACAGCAGAAATTCGGTTAGTTCTATTTTTTTTCACTCCTAGCTCCCATAATAAGGGTACGTAAAAGGTGTGAGCTTAGAAGAGGTTATATAATATGTACCTCCGAGACCATTTCATTGAGTGCCGCTGCTAACAGCTCCCATATATAACAGCACTCTCTGCTAGAAGGATCTGCACTTCTCCTACCCAAAATGGTTAGGACCATACGCCCTCCGGGAATCAATTCTTCCAAACGGGACCTCAAAAAAACTGAGAAATCACTTTGGAATTGTTTAGTGTATGCTTTAAGCACGCTTGGAGGGCTCGTTTTCGCCATGTAAATATTCCCCTTGTTACTCTTCTCGAGCCCTTGAGGAACCTATCATATATCATCAGGGTCAGGTTACACTAAAAAACTCAGATCGGTCTGGTGACTCGGAAGGCTGCCAGTCCGAGTTGTCCAATAACTCATCCCTAGTTACCAGCTGCTTAGTATATATATATATATATATATATATATGGTCCCAAAACAAAGTCATATCATCTCCGGTCTGCATCGACAGGTACCACTCCAGTCTCTGGTTAGGATGTAACACGTGTCTGATAAAGGGTATATTACTAAATAAACAGGTATTTATCCATTGTGTTTTTATCAAAATACCCTCCCTTGACCATGTATATTTATTCTAACACCCTCTGTCAGGCCACATGTCACACACTAATTGGTAATGGAGTGGTATCTCTCCAAGTAAACCGGAGAATATTCAAGTCAACCAGGTTGATGATGTCATCCCAGTTTTGGCACCGAGTTAACCAGGGACTCGGACGAGTCAGGTAACGCGGTCGAGTTTTCCAACAAAAAAATGTTCCCCTGCAAGCCCTTCTTTACCAACGCAATTACGATCAGCTGACCTGTGACAGCCATTGGAGACTGTATGAAGCATGAACAAAGTGGAGACTCTCCCTTGGGAAAAGCCTACCATAGAAAGAACCAGGAACTCCCGTGATAAAACATGGCCCAGAATCGTCTCCTTTCTTTTTCCTCAGTTTCTCATGGAAATCCGGCAAGGACTTGAAAAGGGTGTTGAAGTCGTTTCCTGGAAGGTCGTTTAAGAACACCTGAAATTCTGGCGATGGACGACCCAATTGACGACGTTTCCTGTCGATGACATTCATGACCTCATGGATCACCAACAAGGTGTTGGGTCCAGAGGAGCAACCCAAGTCCGCAATGGCTAGGCTTTTGGGAAAGGTGGTGGAATAGAGATCGAGCATGGCTTCCTCTGTTATGGTCTTTGTGATGGATATAACTTCTCTCTATACAATACAAGCATTATATATATATAAACAGTTACATTTAACACATAAATACACACACGCACGCACGCCCACATAGATGTGAATAGTATTGTAAGTAGAGATACCTGAACTAAGGAGTTATTAGCGTAGCTTGTGTCTCCAATTCCTCCGTTCATGTGGAGAACTTGAGCAACTTCCATTGCTTTTACTTTTCTTTTCTTCACTCAACTCACTTGGAGCTGGAGGACTATACCGGACTCCACTTCTTATAGCCGCTCCGAGGACCCCACTGGTTCCTCTCCTATTTACAACATTTCACATTTCACATGGGGTGCTTGTGCGCCTCCTGAGGTGCTGCGAACAGGAACCAGGGAATATTGGATGGTTGTGGTTCATTCTCTTTACAGTGGTGCAGCTTTTTCTGATTGGACCAGGTTGACAGTGGGGTGCCTGACCAAAGAACATTATTTCCATAAAATCATTCTTTAAAAACCAGCTAATTAACTGGGAAACTCAGCCGAGTTACTCGACTCGGCACAGTTTCTGGTTGACCCGCTGCTAAAACTGAGATGACGTTAGCAAGCTGGTCACCATGTAACTCGTTCGAGTTAACCGAGTAACACGGATGAGTTTTTTGGCAAATCGCCTAGTTAACCCTTTTTTTGTACCACAATACCCTTTAACCCATTGTGGAAATCTAAAAACTTTACATTGCCATCTCTAGTTGTCTTCCCTCTAGTCTGCTTTATTTCGAGTCTTTAAATTTCTTTCTACCATCCTTTTTTTTCGTATTTTTTATCAAAAATTTCTTTTCTTATATATTTTTTATTGTATTTATATAAATTTTTTAAAATATTCATATATTTTTATATTAACTAGCTGGTAACTAGGAACGAGTTATCGACCAACTCGGATCGGTAGACTTTCGAGTCACCGGACTGATCCAAGTTTTTAAACATTGACATAAATAATAAATGGTCATAAGGTCTATCATGCATGTAGAGAATATTATTATTATTGTTGCTACAATCACAATAATGGAAGCAGTGTATATATATATAATACTCCCCAGCGGAGTCGCCATTTTGTGGACATCGGGCGAATCCGGGGCCGTTAAAGGTCACAGGCCTCAGCCACATTGGGTAGAAGTGAAAAATGGGCTAACCCTCAAGGTTATGCTTTCTTGGGAGTCGCCACCAACTCGAGATTAACCAATGGAATTGGATATCAGTTCCCCTCCTTAGAAAGGATGAGAAGTAAATCGAAACCCCAAGGTCTAGGGCTTTAACTCCTAAAACCGATCTATTTTTTAAAGGTAAAATTCAGCCATTGACTTCTGAAAAATTTAAAAACCTGTCTTTTGGTTTTCCAAAGAAGGCGACTCACAGTTTCAAAACTTTGAAAAGTAATGAAGCACGCTCCTGAAGTTCAGATGTGTTTATCCCAGGGTTTAAACCCACTTAGACATAGTATGTAGAACTGAAATTGAAATTTTTTTTTTTTTTTTTCATTTCAAGCTTAACGCCTGAATTTAGCCTTGGGGCATGAATTTTAAAACGTCTAAATTCAATTTAGGGTAAAATCCAAGTGCCAGTTGCTGAAAACCAGCAATTGGCCTTGAATCTTTTAACCCATTTTGTGGGCCCCATACATTGGGATTTGTTCAAAGAAATAGAAGAACTCCTCTGAGGTTATTCCCAAACTTGAACTTCTATAAGAACAGAGGTAGAAAAGAAGATAAAGAATGAACTTTACTTTTTTGTGTCTCAGGCTTGATGCTTGAATTTAACCTTGACGCCTGAATTTTACAACGCCTGAATTTAATTCGGGGTAAAATTTAGGTGTTAGTTGCTGGAAACCAACAATTAGCCTTGGGTTTTGAACCCCTTCTGTGGGTCCCAAAAAATGTGAGAAATTACAATTAGGGGCATAACCCCTTCATGGTTCATAACTCTTATATTAAGCCTAGAACATAACACAAAAGAACAAAAAAGTGGATTTTAGTCACATGCTTAATGCCTGAAATCCATCACAACTCTTGAAATTCCTCCTAGTACTTGAATTAAAATTCAGACATTGGGATGAAAACAGGGCCCACAAAGGTGCTTGAGCACAGAGATGAATTTCATAGGGTTTTTTTAGCTTGTGTATAAGTTTAGAGAGACTCAAGATTCACTAGGGTGGGTCCCAGATCCCAACGCCTAAATTTATCTTATGCCTAATTATTACAACACCTGAATTTTAATTCAGATTAAAATTCAAGGGTTAGCTACTGGGAGAAAGTCTAGCAGCTAACTTTTTTAATTTAGACACCTTAGAGGCTTTGAAAATTTCTGAAATTTTATATAGAAGCATATAAATACATGAGGAATCACATATAAAAAAATTTGGCTCAAGAACATAACTACAAAAATCAAAATAAAATAAACAAACATGCTTGGACATAAGAAATTCAGAAAAATCAGTTTTTAGGCCATGTATAGGGGACTATTCCGAGACCCAAACAAGCCCTAAATTCACCAAATATTTATCATGGGTAAGCTATCATCTCAAGAGCCTACCATTAAAATTTGAGCCACTTTGACACGGTAGAAAAATCAAAAAAAAATTCTTTAGTAGGCAGAGGTAATAAATAAGTGCAGCAGAGACAACCTTTATCTCTACTATGTAACCCGAATTTAGAGGAATGTATTTGAACTAATTAAAACATAAAAGCAGCATTGTATTTAAATGAAATGGCTAATTAAACATTAACTAAAGTAGGGTTTAGGCTTACCTTAGGGTTAGGGTTAAGGTTTGAACACTTTCCTTTTCCTTTCTTTTTTTTTTTTTCTCTTGGGAATTTTTTCTCAGCCCAGATGTGCATGAAATTTGGGGTATTTATAGGCCTAAATTGGTTGGGTTAAGGGCTGAGATTCATTCTTGGGGGTTATGAGGTCGAAGGCTAGGATTGAATGGTGTGGGGAGCAAGGATCCCCTCCCATTGGTTGGACCTAATCAAAGGTAGGGATTTAAGCCTAGATATTTGTGATGGATCAAGGGTAGGGATTTAGTCTCCTAGATATTTGAACTTTAGAGACTTTGATCTTAGAGAGGGAGCATAGGGTGCACAAGTGAGATGGTGAAACTTGGGTTAGCATCTATCCACTTTAATTGGTTGGAGGGATCCAATGGTTGGGATAGTTTTTGCTAGATTTAGGGGTGTATGGGCGTATTATAGAAGTTTGAAATTCATATCTTGATCCAAAGGGGGTGTACAAGGGTGCATGGAATCAATGGCTAAGTGATGAAACTTAGCATTGTATCTACTCACTTTGATTGGTTGAAACCAATCAAAGGTTGAGATGAAATGTGATAAATGGGGGGTGGAATGTGAGATCCATGGGGACTTGAAATTCATGCAGATGATCTTAGGGAGGGTACATGTGGTGTACATGAAGATTCCAATCTAAGGGTTAGTGGAATAATCCTTAAGTCTGAATGCATTTATGCGCATTAATGAACCAAAACCCTAAAGTCTTTAGCTCATTAATGTACAACGATGACTTTTAGGGTAATTCGACCCCATACTGTACAATTCAATTCCTAGGGTTCCTAGGCTTGGAAATATGCAAATTTAAGGTATGTTTTCAAAGTCTCGTATGTTCCAATCGCAATAAATCAGTCGGAACTAAATTACGATAAGGGGAGGTTGATGAAAACAAGGTTTTATTGACTTCAAAAGCTCTCAAATACATAGGAGAAGGGAAAGATGGTAAAATTGATTTTTGAAATCTTCATACAAAAGTTGGCCCTCTAGTTTTGTGAGCTATAGGTTCAAACTACTCTAAATTACGACACCTAAGCAAGAAATCACACTCAAGATTCCCTTTTGGGCAGGTAGGAAATTCTTGAGTGGAAATGCCCTTAGAATTGGTGGAAATTTCTGTGGAAATCCAGGTTTATAAAGTATTGAAGTTCAGAGAGTTTAGAGTCCGTAAGAACTGACGGCTTATCCAATAAATTCCCCTGGAAATCCTCGGGAGCCTTTCGAAGGGGGGTCACCGGATGAGACAGTGCGACAATAGCTCACTGAAGAATGGTGGTATTAGGCTAACAAACATCTTCCGTTGCTCTAGCTCGGAAAACAGTCTTTTGAGAACATGGAGAAAACAGAGAAAATGGGCATGACCTTGCTAAATTCTGAGTCCAGGAGAGTTCTCAGATGCATTCTGTGTGCCAAATACAGACAAAGGTGTCTTGACCTAATTTAGGAAAAATGTGGTGACTTGGCTTGAAGGATTTCTGGATGAACTTGGTCAGGGTGACAGTATTTTAACGGCCTCAAAGTCACTAAGAAATAGCCATTGACAAACCAAATTTTGGAGTTCTGGTGAATTCCCAGGGTTCATTTGAATACATGACACTTGGCTTAAATGTGCTACTCATTTTTAAGTAATTGGGAGAATCTGAGTAGATTAATCTTTCAAATGCTCCTGTCCATTAGGGTTTTTTTGAAGGCCTCGTTGATTTGGATAGAGAGACACTAATTGATCAAGATTAGGACGTCCGGCGAACATTCTGGACCGATATAGGTAAAATGCAACCAAAACTGACTTTTCACCCCTTAGGAAAGATTTGAGATTTCAAAGGGGTTTAAGCTTCAAATAACTTCTTTATGAGAAACGACTAATTGAAGATAAGTCAAAGATTGAAAGATGGCCACCGACCTCTCTAAATTCTGAAACCAAATGAATCTTTGAGAGGTTTTTTAGCGTTGTTTTTCGACCGGAGGTTTTCAAAGATTGAGAAATTTGTTGTCAGTTTCAAAAAAGATTTTTCCTATAATAAGTTCCTTCAAGGTGGTAAAAATTGGGGTGTGCAAGATCTAACATGACATGAATCAGGTAACGAGAGAAGCTTTAGGAGTCTTTTGAGGGTCCAAAGGTAAATTTCGAAGGCAAAAGGGTAAAATAGTAATTTTTTTCCTATGAAGGCAAAAGGGGTAAAAATGACAATTCTTCGCCTATGGTGCTATACCATGGGAAGACTTATGGAGGCTGGAGAATTTGGAGGTAAAGTGTGAAAATAACAATTTTTTACTTTTGAAAGCCAAATGGCAAAATGGTAATTTTTTCTGCTTGTGATGTTTCGTTGTGGGAAAGCTTATGGAGGCTTGAGAAATTGAAGGCATTGTATTTATTTGGAATTCTTAAATAGAGACCCTCATAGTCCTATTGATGCTTTTTGGAGAATCAGGATTTGACTAGAAATAGTGTATCTGGGTGTACTTTCATGGTGTACTGCACACGGTATGATATGGGTGATGCTTTCTACGACTGAAATATCTGGGGAAGACTTCATAAGAGATGTCTAACCTCCTAGAATCCTTTGTGTTATCCTTAAACCAGGGTTGCCTAAGGTCTTGATACCTAAGTGTTGCCTTAATTGATGCTCTTTCATTCCATTACATGACCCAAGTCAAAATTTTGGTGCTTATAGAACTTTTTCTTGGCAAAAAAATTAGACTTATGACATGTACAAAGGCATTCAGGATCCTCTACTGTTGTTATACTACCCCTAACACACTGCGTGCATTATGCTGTGAAAAGTAGACAACATTATCAAATTTGGGTTGGTGGCTTCACTTTTTTTTATATGTCTTAAGTGTTGCACTTAAGGTGCATGCAATGCGCAAGGGGGTTTAATGGCAGTAGAGGATTGGAGTTGTCAAGAGAGGAGCCCTAAACCTAAGTGCTTTATCGGAAACAGTCATACTAGATGATTTTATATTCTATCACTTGTTCAAATGGGGCAAAATTTGTTATTCAACGCAATTAAAAGTCCAAATTAAACCTAAGTAAATAAGTATATATAACTAATATTAAACATCAGTTTCTTGGTTAAAGATTTATAATATGCATACTAGAGACAAGAAATTGCATGTATAGAGAAAAATGGATTAGAAGAGATTGAAGAAGATTTGCTTACATCGGCAAAGTACATGTTATACTCTAAGAAAGTGTTTGTCACAATGTTTAAAAACTCGAATCAATCTGATGATTCAGAATTCTACCAATCCGAGTTACTCGGTAACTCGTTCCCAGTTACTAGCTAGTCAATACTAAAAGATATTAATATTTTAGAAAAAATATATAAATATAATAAATAGTAAACATATAGAAAAAAAATTGATTAAAAAATACAAAAAAAAAAGGATGACAAAAGGGAAGTTGTAAATCTTGGAACAGAGCAGATTAGAGGGAAGACAACATGAGACAATAACATAAAATTTTTAGATTTCCTATAAAACTCGTCCGAGTTACTCGGAAAACTTGGACGAGTTACCTGGTGACCAGCTTGCTAACGTCATCCCAATTTTAGTAGCTGGTTAACAAGGAACTCTACCGAGTCGAGTAACTCGGCAGAGTTTCCTAGTTAAGTAGCTGGTTTTTAAACACTGGTTTGTCATAGTCTAAGATTAAGATGGATATTTTTCATTGCGTCACCAAAATATGAAATTTTCTTTTTTTGGTACAAAATAGGGACATTACTTTGTGGTCATTCATCCTCAACTGATAGGTGCTAATTAACTTTTCCCATTAATTTTTTTTAACAACCATATTCTTTGAAACCCCATTTTGAAGTTCAACAATAAAAAATAAACGACGGACTTGGCCAAAGATAACCCCTACAAAACATCTTTAAATTGAAAGATCTTCGTAGCTAACCAATTAAAGCTAGTAGTTGCCCAAACCAACCCAAACTTAGGATGGGTCATAGGGCTGTAAACGGACTAAATACAAAGTGGATATAGGCATTTCTATATTCGTATTAATTTATTGCTGAATATCGGATACAAATCCGAATATCTTACAGATAATTTTTTGGTAATAGAAAACATATTAAATAATTTAAGAGTTCATACAAGAAATCGCTTTAGCATTTAAAAAATCTTGAATCTCTCTAGAAATATTTCCTAGTGAATAAGTAATAGTGAAATACTCTTATTCTCAAGACCCTTTTAGTGACTAGCTAGATGCGCTACTCTGTTTTTACTTCTACTAGCATATTGTAAAACTATAGATTTAAAGTCATGGAACAAGTCTTTGCAATCCACATTAATGAAAATTCTGATTCCACTAGAATCTATCACCATCTTTGAGTCGCCTTCCACTATTGGCTTCTTAATTCCCATACATACTGTTGTTTGTAATTGTAGAGTTGCCTCACATTCCATCGGTAGAGATGAGCACAATTGCCTTGACTTAGCCCAGATTATGATATTTTCTCCCTTTGGATTACCTATAACAATACCCATACTTGAATTTTACTTTATGGTAGAAAGAGCTCCATCAATGTTCATACTGATATATTCTTCCTTTGAAGGCTTCCAACTTCTTCCTTCACATTTTTTTCCTTTTCTTGGGGCCAAGTCAGATCCTCAAGATCTTCTATTAATTTATATTCATTTTTAAAAATGGGATTTGTATTCATATTTGTTTACTTAACCAAGTATTGGATGCAAATCTGAATATATGTGCTAGAAAATTCTGGTTGAATGGTGACATATATTTTAGGGTTATAAACACAGGTGAGGATTAGAAATGGAGAGAGATATACCTATATATTAGTAATGGAAAGAAGGAAAGAAAAGACTAGAACACCCTAGAAAAGAAAAAGAAGACAATGTTAGATAGTTTGTGTCATTGATTTATGAATGGAGGTGAAGACAACAATGATGATGATGAAGATGAAGTTTATGAAGACAATAAGGACCTAAGAACTATATAGATGGAAGATGATCAGTGGAGTTCAAACCAAAGAAGGGAGTTGGCTACTGGATAGGTTTTAGCTAAGGTTACAGGTTTTTTTTTTTTTCATACGAAATGGGAATGGGAGATGAGAAATGGATTAGGGTTATAGTTAAGGTATTCACATATTGTATTCTATGTAACATAGCCTATAGTATCATAATATAACTATTAGTCAATAACCATTTATTAATCTTTTATAAAATAAATTTTCTATATTCTTTACACCATTCAATCTCCTCCATATTTATAAATAAATATTAAAACCCTAAAAAACTCCTAATAGAAATAAAACTCTAACTACAAACATTAATCCCATCATATTCTAATAACCAACTATTATTTTGATCATAACTTTCTCAAATCAACTCATAATCACAAGTTCTTGGATTCTTTGAAAAACTAATTCAATAAGCTTTTAGACAAACCAAAATCATGTAAAACGGATAAGATTTGACCTACCAAAATAAGGCCCAAAGAACTGTTACAGGATTTGACCTTTCACTTTCTAAAAAACTTAATAAACTAAATATCCTAAATTGATAAAACAAACCCAAAATTGACCTTAACCAAATAAAAACCGAATCCTGAATTTAACCTGCTTCAGTCCTGCATCATCTCTACTACTCTTTTTATTGTTGTTACTAACAATCCCATCCTTCTCCACTTCTCTCCCTCACCCTATATTTTTTTAGCCCCAAAAGTCACCACTCAAAACCTTAAGTTTATGACAGAAAGTGTAATTAGATATTCGGATTCATATGTGATATCGATATTTTGTAAATGAATAAAAATACAGATCTTATTTTAAATATCCACAGCTATCCAAATATTCAATTAAGTAAATGAATACGAATATGGATATGTCTGCATCTGCTTCATATTGGGACTGATTACAACACTAGTTTAATTGTGATAAGAAATTAAATTGCTAAGGACATCCTTAAAGAAAGCGGATTTCCTACAACAAAAAAAGTGTGGCAACCCTCCTGCATCAGGCAATATTGGGCAACATGTAGTAGAAAAAAAATTGAAGTATTACATCTTACGCCCAATGCTGGGTGTTTTGTCATTTTTTCCACCTCGTGTTGCCCAGCGCCTAGCACAAGAGGGTCTCTGCATATATACTTTTTCACTATAGGAAATCCCCTTTGATCATTACAATTAATAAAAAAGACTTAGTATTGGATTATCACTAAAAAAATTGTGAGAGTTCTTTCATAGGGTTATTTTGTTGCAAATCTACATTTGGGATGATGAAAGTACCTAATTTTTGAAGTGTTACACATTTCCATTGAAAAATGGCAGCACCTTGTTTAAAATATGATAAAATACATGAAGTATTATAATTTTATTTATCTAATTGAAGATGCCAGCATGTTAATTTGGTAAAAAAATTCGGGGTTATATATGTAACACAAATCTGGGTCAATAACCTCTCTTATTCACCTCTAATAACTAAGCATTGACTAGCATTCTGGTCCAATAGAAAGGAAAAAAGAACTTATAAAATCATATGACCGTTTAGCCTGAGAAAATACTACTCATAGATTATAATATCACAGGGAAATTTCCAAATAAATCGACAAAAAAGGCATAAGTTACAAACAACTACTTCATAGGAAAAATCTTTGCTCATTAATAGTTATATTTAACATATAATGCATGGCATTTACCAATATATATATA
>JAOXJP010084732.1:0-14871 GCA_025762735.1 Platanus orientalis | reverse complement strand
CTAAAATAAATTCAAAAGAAATAAAAGATAATGTCTAACACTAAATCCTAATAAAATACTAATTAAATCAAATCTAAAATGTTTTATATGTCCCTCACTTGGCTACCACAAGGATCACATGTGTAGGTCTCACCCACATGTCACGTGAGCCCCACTTCAGCTTGGATGTCCGCATCAAATTTCCCTTGTTTGAAAAAACTCATTGAATTTTATAGTGAAGAAGAATCAATAACCATGGAAAGCTTGAACTGTATAACCATAGGTTTTTCATCTTGCAAGGATTGGATAGTGGAAAGACTTCATAGTACACCTCATTTATCTTTTGCTCAGGCTAGACTGGTATAACTATCACAATAAGCTAGATCTCGTCCTAATCTGGAACTTACTTTTCAACAGTTGACTAGCCATAAACTGGGTCAGCTACGGTACATGTGTCAGCAACCACCACGGTCTCATCTATCTCACTCAAAACATTAGTACGAATCTGCTCAACATTTCCCACATTAAGATCTTCACTCTCCACATTAGTTGTAGGTTGGTCTTCTTCATTAAACAACTTTAGGTTTTCACTATATTATCTTAGACTCTTCCTTAATTGCATCAGCTCTCTTTTTGATCTTTTTATCTATGGAATTTTGAATACTTTTAGTTACCACTATTGGCACCTTATTAGCATGTTTGAGTCGAATACGATACCACACATCATGATTATAGAGTCGTAATACTTAGGTCTCCTTATTAAAAGTAATTTTTCTTTCTTTAATCTATCGCTTGCCTAAAATCACCGACGTGTCAATTAAGGGGAATCACTAGGCATTCAGCACCATCGAAGTAGTCTTTTTTGTGATAGAATTGAATATCAACAACATGATCCTTAACATATCCATAATATCTTTGATTTTTTAGTTCTTGCTGAAGCTCTTCAACAGATGTTGAAATAAGGTTCTAATCAGTCTAGCCATTAATCATTATTTTAGTTGTATTTTCGGAATGAAAAACAAACTCAGTATTCACTAGAAGAATCATCTCATCTATTCAGGGATTCCATAAATTCCAAGGTCCTTTAAAAAATTTCAAGGTTTAGATCATTTTCCAAAATTTTAGGGATTAGATCTTTTCAGGATTTTAGGGATTTGGTTCTTTTCTAAAATCTAAAAATTAAACCCTTTTAAGACACCTTTTTCGGCTTTCCATAAGTTTCAGAGTTTCCCGAGATTACAACTAAATAAGGATTAGTTGTAACCTAGCTCTGATACCAAAATCGATGCAAGACAACCCAGATGATACCAAAGTTGATGTATAACGATAGCCAAGAATATCAATAAACCCCCAAGTGATGTAGCGGAAACAAGAAAAGAGAAATGGAAAAAATAAATACTTGATTTAAAGCTTTTTCAAACCCAAAACAGGGGATCTTGGCATCCACCAACTCGAATAAACCCAAGGAATCCACCTTTAAGGAAAACTACTCTTGGTTTTTAGACTTCACAAAGGAAGAACACAATAGTCAAGAGTTAGAAAGCAAGAAACTTTTTTATTCATCTATTTTATTCCTAAAGTTTTTTTGGGTTACAAGCATATATATAAACTTTACAGGCTAATCTTTCCAAATCCCACTTTAATTTGACTTCCTAAAAACAAATAAAATTCTAAAATAACTAAATCCTGGTTTTGAGTGACATTTGCTAGTATTTTGGCCATAACTCTCTCAAATCACATCGGAGTCTCAAGATCTTGGTCTCGTTGAAAAGGTAACTAAATAACCATTCAAATGGCACCAAAACCAGTCTAAACTGATGAGTTTTGACCCTCCAAAATATGGCCTAAAGAGGAAAAATGGGATTACAACTATGATTTGAAGACTCCTAACTACACAAGGACTCTAAAATAAATTCAAAAGAAATAAAAGATAATGTCTAACATTAAATCCTAATTAAATACTAATTAAATTAAATCTAAGATGCTCTATGTGTTCCCCACTTGGTTACCACAAGGATCACACATGTGGGTCCCACCCATATCACGTGGGCCCCACTTCAGCTTGGATGTCCGCATCATTAGGTGTATATAGGAAGAGGTGCCATGGTGTATGTTGTTGATGATGTTGTGTTAATGGACAAAACTAGACGGTGGGTAAATGCCAAGTTATAACTATAGAGGGATGTTTTAGAATCAAATTGTTTAAGATAAGTCAGGCTAAAACAAAATTTTTTGAATGCAAGTTTAGTAAAAATAGGAGTAGAAATGAGAAAGTAGCTAAGACTAATAACTAAGAGGTACCTCGGAGTAACCATTTTGGTTATCTTGTTTACTTATGCATGAAATATTGCAGATAATGTTGATCATAGAATTAGAACGGGATGGTTGGAATGGAGAGGTTCTACTAGAGTGTTGTATGATAAATGAATACCACTAAAATTGAAGGGACAATTTTATAAAATGACCATAACAACAAGGATTTATGAAACAAAATGTTGGGCAGCTAGCAAAACAATATGTACATGGAATGAGTGTAGATAACATGAGGATGTTGGGATGGATGAGTAGCAAGTCTAGAAAAAATAGAATTATAAATGAATCCAGTTGTGGAAGCTTCGGTGTAGAACCGATAAGTGATAAGTCAACTGAGATGGTTTGGTCATGTGCAACGAAGACTAATGATTGCACCAGTAAAAGGAGTAAGGCAATGAAAATTGAAGGCACTATAAGGACAAGAGAAAGGCCAAATTGAAGTAGTGAGGAGAGACATGTGGCTTGTAATTTAACGGCAAGTATGGCCTTAGACAAAGTGGAATGGTAGAATAGGATTCGTATAGCCAACCCAAAGTAGTTGGGATAAAGTTGTTAGTGTTGTTGTCTTTAATAATGCCTAATTAGAGATCAAAACTAGGACTGACTATATGACCTTTCTTTTTTACTTTACTTTGTTTCGGTATAAAACTGTATGGCCTATTTGATAACCAAATTGAATACTCTGTTTTCGTAAATCCAGAATTAAGTTGTTCGTTAGTCTAATTCTTTTCTTTCCTTCTTTCAACCTGTAGGAAACACTTTCATTCTTAGTAATCCTCCTCTTCTTTTAACAATAAATTGTTTATTTGCATATATTTATAAGATAATCTTTATATTAGATTAGTTTGACTAATTGTTATGTATAATATATGCTTTATATTTTTGTATCTACATTTTCCTATGCTAGGTTTTTTAGAGGTCCATATGGAAAACACCTATATATTGGTCATAAGCAAGATACCTAGGTCAAGGTTCAAAGTTTTGGTTTTGATATAGGTTTCGGTCAGCCCGGAAACAGAAATGTATTGAGGTTTCGGTGGATACGTATCAGAAACCATGTAAAAAATATGGAAACAATGGAAACTTTAAGGAAACATCAGAATTTTTTTTATGAAACTTCAACATATGATAGAGTAAACAATAATAAACCTTTAGGAACCCTTACATATACATAACAACCATCTATGATGGTTGTAGAAACTGATAACCTCATGATATATGATGTTGCGTATGAAAAATGTAAAAACACTGCAAATTTTGGAATTTTTAAATGAGTTTCTACAATTACAAACAAAATCTAAAATCATTAACTTCATGTAACATATGCTTTAAATTTAACATATTATAGCCCATGCACAGCCATGGGTCGAAAAATCGGACGGATCGGATCAGGATCAGCCGATCCTGATATAACCAAGCATTACACGGCCCAAAAGCCTCTTACATTCATTTTTCTCTCGTTTTCACTTCATAGTTCCGATTTCTTTCGAATTGTTTTTGATATTTCGCATTCTAACACCCATGTATGCCATTTTATACAAGCTTTGAAGATCAAAAACTTGTATTTTGAGCAGATTGAAAGAGGAGATTTTAGGGTTTTCTACAAAACATAAAAATGTATGATTTTTTCCTCAAAGCTCTATTTTTCTTCATTATTTTTGCAATAAAATGATAAATCAACACATTTAAATGTTAGATCTACTAATTTATTGCATCAAAAACAAGATTTAAATGGGATTTCATGGATTAACCACATTTTTTGTAAAAAAATAGGCATTTTTCCTAAAAATTAAAAAAAAACTAAAATAAATATATGTTATATATATGATATAATAGACCTATGGGTTTGGGATCAAAACCCACTGATCTATGGTTAAACTTGAATTTTCAAAAAAATATATTATTTTTTAATTAATCCAAAAATTAAAAATTAATTTTTTTTTCATAAATTTGATAATGCATTATTTTTTGCTAAACAAATGCAATCTCATAATGTATTTTTGTAGGTTATTTCACTACATGTTATTTTTAATTAATCCAAAATTTAAAAAATAATTATTTTTTATGTATAATTATTTTTTATTAAGAATTGGATAATGCATTATTGCTTGTTACCCAAATGCAATCTTTAGTGTATTTTTTGCAGCTTATTAGCCTTATTTTAATTTTACTACATGTATTTGTATTTTGGAATGTCATTTAAAGTTTCAATATATGTCTTTATGTGTAGAATGTAGATATAGTCATGAAGGTGCATGTTAAATTGTTAATGTCATTTAAATTTGATTGATATTTATTATTATCTTTTTATTTCCTGTATTCTCTTATAGGTTTAGACTTAGAGAGTAGAAATAAATGGTTTCACGTTCAAGTTCAACCAAGAAAGAAAAGGTTCCAGATATTTGTTGGTCACATTGTATTGTATTGTATTGACCCCATGCAAAAAACAAGTGAAGTGTAACTAATGCAATAAGATTATGTGGGGGGGTGTGAGTGGGTTAAAGCATCACTTTACTAGCTCAAAGGGAGACGTTGAACCATGCCTGCAAGCACTTAAGCAGTTGATGTTGGATATGCAGGAACACTTGAGAAAGGTTAAGAAGAGAAGAGTCTAAATAAAAAACAAAGAATTATTACAGGAGCAACTTAGGGGGCCAAAAAGAAAATATATTGAGGAAGAATAAACCTATGGCTTTGATGGTATGGATAGGCTTGAGAGATAGCAGCTTATGATAGCAATGAACGAAAGTAGAAAGTCTGCACAAACTGAAAAGGCAAGGAAGAGATTCTCTATTTCTAACCCTCCCATTGACATATGAGGGATGGATTCTCAATATCACCCTAGAGGTAGGTTATCATCACAACCAACTTTTGTCATGAGTGGGACCAATAGAGAGCCTATAGAGATTAAGATAGAGAGGACATGTTATGAAAAAAAGAAACTATATTTAGGTGGTGATCAACTAGACAAGATGAGTATAGAAAAAAATGAGCAAAACAAAAAAATCAAAGATATGTTTAGGAAAAAGGGCAAAGAGGAGGTAAGGCAGGGGGTATGTAAGTGAATGGTACATGCTAGAATCTCATTCGTTGTTACAGAAAACCTATTTTTTCAGAACATGTGTGATACTATTGCAAAGGCAGGGTTAGGGATATGTGGCCCTGACCCATATCAACTGACAAATATTTATCAGCCCAAAGAAATAGATGACTTAAAGGATTATATTCAAAGTTTAAAGAGATTTTGGCCTACATATGGATGCACCATCATGTGTGACCACTGGACTTCGAAGACCAAGAAGTCTTTGATAAATTTTATGGTGTACAGTCATAAGGATATGATCTTTCACAAATCAGTTGACATCACTGGCCATTCAAAAACAAATAAGTACATATTCAGGCTAATGGATTAAGTGGTGGATGATGTAAGTGAAGAAAATGTTGTCCAGATTATAACAAACAACGAGACAGCATTTAAAGCTACAGGGGAGATGCTAATGTAAAAGAGGCGCCATTTGTTTTAGACCCCAAGCATATAGAAAAGTTATTGATAAAAGCAAAAACAATTACTAGTGTCATTTACAATAATGCATTGACGGTAAATTATATGAGAGACAACCACACAGAGGGCCGTGACTTATTACACCCAGGGATCACCTGTTTTACCATAAAGCACGTGGCTTTGGAGAGCCTCTTGAGACATAAACATGCTCTCCAGAAGCATGTTTCGCAGATGATGTATTTTTAAGCTATATTGGAGTTAATGACATGAAAAAGAAGTCGATTGTAGAAGAAATATGCAAAAACGTGTTGGATAAATCGTTTTAGCATAAAATTGATGAAGTATATAAGGTCATAAAACCTTTTGTAAAGGTTTTAAAACTTGTTGACCAAGATAAGAAGTCCATTATGCCTTACATAAATGAAGCAATAGATGAGGCAAAGAGATTTATAAAGACCATACATGATTGTAAAACGTATATCAAGATCATCGACTCAAGGTGGAATAACCAACTTCATAACGATCTACATTCAACAGGTAATGTACTGTTTATAGTTGCTTATTGTAGATAGATTAAATTTTCTTTTTGTTTACATATCAACTAATTTGACAGCATACTTCTTGAATCCACAATTTCAGTATATTGATTTAGAAATGGGTTAGAAGGCGTCATTAAAGGAACAAAAGTGGTAATTCAACGATTTCATTGGGATTTGGTAAAACAAGAAGTTACAATGAAAGATGTAAGTAATCTTTTAGTTTTGATTCAAATCATTGTATACAAAAGTGATTGTATTTATATTTATTACTAGTTGGTCCTAACAAATAAATTGATATATTGTTTATGACTCTGTAGATGAATAAATTTATGAGAGGGGAAGGATTTAAGTCAAATATCTCAATGTTTGCTATGAAGAATTGTCAACCATGTATGTATACCAATAAGTATATAATTTTTTACAATTAAATGTTGACTTTTATATAAATTTGACATGTTCAACTCTTGATGTTGCACCTACTTTAAAGGAAATCGTTGTCAAAGTCATTAGTCAAATAGCATCTTCTTCTAGGTGTGAGAGAAATTGTAACACATTCTCTTTGATTCATTGAAGGTTAAGAAATAAATTGAAGATGTTGAACCTTCATAAATCGGTGTATATGCACTATAATATGTAGTTGAAGATTCGCAATTTACTCGATAGGCAACAAAATGTTGACTCCTTCAATCCCACCAACCTTAACCACATCTTTACAGTCAATGATGTATTGGATAGTTGGATCCGTGAGGAGTCAGTATTTGATGGGCAAAGAACAGATTGGATTGAGGGACGACTATAGTAGGCGGCCACAACTGCAACTAAGAGTGGAGACCAAGATTTTGATGATAACTATAAGGAAATGCACACATTCTTTTTAAATCTAGGGCCAGATGTCAGTGGTCCAACGGATCATGGGAATAATGATGATGTGATGCAGGTCCAGGGTCTAAGTGTCTAGCCCAACAGCATACAACATCAGTGATAGTTGAGACTGAAACCAAGAGTGATGGACAGGGTTCTGATGATGGAGATGGAGATGATGCAGGTAGTGCCACTGGCGTGGGTGAGGGTGGAGGCTAAGGTGGCTCTTTTACCCCTTCCCTTTGCGGTTTCATAGGATATGAGGATCAGTCAATTGCCACGTAGGACTCATCCCATGGTAGTCAAGCTCAACCTAGTATAAAGAGAGACAGCAGGTCCAAGTCTAAGGCATATGCATGTACCCAACATTATGATGGACAGATAGAGTATAAAGGGTATGATCCTGGCCATGAATACTACTTTATATCTGGAAATGGGATATTGGCCGATCAGTACTTTAGATTGTATGACCATAGGCTACAAATGTCGTCGAACAATGCATCATCTTCTTTTAATACAATGTCGGTGCTTAGATCTTATGAGAATGATGCTTAAACTTCACAGCCGCATACAATAGTGCGCAAGTGACATCGACGTGAGCGTGGGTGTTCTTCACATGACATTGATACACATAATCAAAGTTATAGTTAGTCGAACTCGTACCCCATGCCCCAGCCCCTACCTTATGATCAGCTCATTTAGCCCCCATTTTCATTCCAACAGATTCCATCATCTATATAAGAGTGTCTCACCAAGAAATGGACACACTTAATGATCTCATATTTGATTTCAATTTTAATCACTATCAGAGTTTGAGTCAACAGCAAAGGCGGGCATATGAGGTTAAGCAACAACAACAACAATATCAGTATGATGAGTCCAGAGGCCGAGACTCCCGATCCACATCCCGTGCTCGTGACGTCGATCCTCAGCTTGATCCACCGCAACATTCATGGTGTCGATGGTGGCATTCTCACATTCTCTAGTTTGTGTTAAATATTGATAGATTTATCATGTTTATATTTGACATAATGACATATTGACATTTGACATCTCTCTTCAATGTTGTATTTTTTGTTGATTATCTATGATTCAATACAATATTTTGATTATTTTCAGATTGTCTTGACTTCTATACATGAAACATGATAACAATTAAAATATTTTTGACTAAAAATAAAATAGATTTTTTTTTAATTTCAGATTTAAAAATAAAATAAATTTTTTTGATTTTTTACGGGGTCAATCCTGTTCTAGCCGATCCATGACAGGATTAGGTGATCCTAACCTGGATCGGATCAGCATTGTCAGAGACCGATTCCGATCCCAATCCCGAGATTTTGATCCATGTGCACAACCGAGTAATTTATCAAAAACAAGAGTTGGCCTCAGATTGAAGTCGAAACCCCATTTCTCAACAATAACTTTGATAAGTCCCAAACTATTGTTGACAGTAAATTAACCAACTCTCCCAAAACCTTAAGGTGTAAAGAAATACACAAATTAATATACATCAACACGCCCCTCGGGAGGAACATTCTGGGTACACACTTAGGGAGCTAGGCACAGGTCTACACAACACATAAACACACACAACACTATATCTGAGAAAATACTTCCACCGGGATTCGAACTCACAACCAAACCTACTCAGATACCACATGTAAACAGTAAACTAACTAACTCTCCCAATATCTTAAGGTGTTAGGAGATACACAAATTAATATACTTTAGCAACTATACCTACATTTAGTTTTATATGTTACATATCTATGCCTGATCTACACTTACACGGGGTCAAAAAAAATATAGATAATAAATTATATAGTTTTCAAAAAATTAAAAAACAATTAAAAAAAAAATCAGACTAAATTTGCATGGTTTGTTCTAATCTTTTTATATGTGGTATCACCCTCCATGCTATACAAACTAGTGCAATCTGGTAAATTTCTATAAATAAATAAATATATATATATATATATATAATTTAATAATAAAATAACTATATATATTATAAATGTAAAATATATATACAGTAAACATGGTATAACATATTGAAATATATTGTGTATGTTTCGATGTATTCTATTGTGTTTTGCTGTGTTTTTTATTTTATTTTTAAAAATTTCAACAAAATTTCAAATAGTATATTTTTTTAATATAGTCCAAAGGAATTCAGAAATGATGCAACCCATGTTAAGAAACTTCTATATGTTACACCTCAAAAAATGGATAAGTTCAAAAGCCTATGCAAGTTGGGGGTATTTTAGAGTTTTAGGCTATTGGGGTTTATTTGTAATATGCCTACATGCCATGGGTAATTTAGGAATTTTAATTTCTGGGCTTTCTTTGCAGTAAAGCTTGATGCCAAGGGTTTTTTAGTAATTCTAGGAAAATATATATAGCTGGTCGACAACCAGCTTAGAAGTCTTTAATTTAGAAGTTATTTAGAGGATAGAGGAAAGATTTGGTCGATAAAAGAGGGGCCCTCATTGAGCTGTATGACAGCCCCCTATAGGAATAGAATTTTTTGAGTTTTTAAAATATAGGAGTCTTTTGTGTTTAGTAGGTTTTATGTTAGGGATACTTGGGGAATAAGTGACGTAAGTATTTAGGAGATTCTATTTTAGGAATCGCCAAAATTCTCATGTTTTGTAATTATTTAAAGGGGCTCTTGCCTCACAATTTGGACAGAGAATATTGAAGAAAAAAAAAATTTTGATAAAGTCTCATGGTTGTGGCTGCGAAACCATCTAGTGATTGGTGCCCTAGATACCCAATCGGTTGGGGCTGATTAGCCCTCTATCCCTCCTTCCTCCTACTATTCTAGTCCCCTAATCTTCTTTTCTCTCTTCTCTAATGCTGGATTTTCTATCATTCTGTGAGATTGAATCCTATCTTGTACTTCTCTTTATGTTGCCATGGGTATTTAGGAAACAAGTCATCCAGTACCTGAGAGAGCCATCGGAAGTATCCAAGCTGGAGGTTGCTGGACCTTGATTCTCAGCAGTATATGTTCTTATAAGCTGCAGATTTCAGAATTTTCCCTGGGTGTTCCCATCAAAATCAGCCTTCCTAAAGTGTCCCTTTTGGACTTCTTTGTGGAGGGTTTTATACACCCTTAGATTAAGTATATAATTCCTCAAACTCTTTTTAATTCCAAGTTTAGATTGTTGCTTTTCTGTCAACCCGAAGTTAGCCTTTTCCTAACTGTTGGTGCTAGAATTCTGGAACAGCCTTGTAATTTATATATTTTATATACTTTTAGAACTCGGATTGACCTGAAATTTTGTAGTATTATTCCTATCAACCTCTACTAGTTTGTTAAATTCTGTACAATTCTGACTAGTCTAGAGGGGTATTTTGGTATTTCCAATGTTCTGTCATGGTTTCCAGAATTTTGTTATTGCGATTCCTCTTGATCTAAGGTGCTGTTTCATGTCAGTTTTGGGCCCACATCCACAGGAATCAACAGCCCCATAAGCTGTCCTGCAGCATATGTATAAGCTCTAGAAGTATAATATTCTGGAGAAGAGCTAGAGTTAAGAGGGAATTATAGTTTCACGAGAGTATCAGTTTTCAACAACCACCATAGATGGTTTGTTTTGTATAAGTAATGATTCTTAGGTGTGTATTAGTATTCATTCTATGATATCCTGGAGTTTCATCCAAAAATTCCTGTGTTTCCTTGAAGTTTCCATGGTTCTCATGATTTTTCTTGGTTTCGGATACGAAACTACGAAAACCTCAATACGTTTCCGTATACTAGGGGACCAAAATTTATACCGAAATTGAAAATTTGAACCTTGCCTTCTACTTCAAATGTTAGGACTTAGGACATTGTTAAGGGCAACTTATTGTGAATATCATCATAATCTTTTGACGATGGAACTAGTGATAATAGTTTAAAAACTAATGTCCCATTAGCCTCATCAATTTGTTCTTTCTCCTGTTCCTCAATCAAAGCATTTCTTTGACGGAAACAAATCTTAAATGGAATGGTAGTAGCTAACAAATGCATTAAAAAAAGAAAGAAGAAGAAGAAGAAAAGCAAAGCAGTAGGGGGTTATGAGTAAGACTTGGAAAAGGCCTATGATTGAGTGGCTTGGAGATTCCTTGACTGTGTTCTTAGAAGGAAAGGTTTTGGTTGCTGAAGTACTTAGCTAAACAGCATGAGTACCTTAACTTGAACATGTTGAATTTAGAAGGGTGGGGAACCTAAAGAGAAATTTTCAGTTCTGGACAAACAGCTCTTCTTGCCTCAGAAAATCTTATTTTTTTACAGCAAAACTCAACTGAAGCTCTTATATCCAGTCATAAGTAGATTCTTTCTGTAAATAACAATGCTTAAGAAGAGCCTAATGGTACATGTGTTGCTAAGAAGGAAGAATATAATGCCAAATGTAAGTATCTCATGCATAGAAGATTGGGATAGTGCATATAGTCTCTTCCTGCATGTGAATCATCTAGTGTTATGACAGACCTTCTTGGCCTTCCTACCATTCCAAAGGGCATGCCCAAAAAGCTTAAGGGAACACCTAAAAGGATCGAAAATAAGGGCATTTTCACAGTAATTTAGAAGATGGTTCCAGTTGTTATTTGATCAAATCTGTGGAAGAAGAGGAATGGCCATGTGTTTGATGAAAAGGCAATCTCTATAGAGAAAATAGCAGAGAAATCCCACGCATCACTCTTCCATTGGGCATTGATCTTCAAGAAACCCAGCGAAACATTGTAGAATATACCACTCATATGTTTTCTTTAGAAGAGATCTTTCCAGCTATTCAAGTAGTGGACTCACAAAATTTTTACACAAAAGAAGCAGCATGTCTTCCAATTCTAGCTGCAGGATTCATTAGAAATCAAAGAAATAAATGGACTACATACCTGCTTGGCAGGGCAACAATAGAACTGTTGGCCCACATTTTTTCCGGTCTTTGCTGTCAAAACTGAGCAAGAACCCACACCACATGGACACTGAAGATCTGGGAATGAAGAATTTGATGCATGATTTTGGGATCCAATAAAAGCTGGAGTTCTCAAGGAGTTGTCACACCACTCAAAGAAACCACAGCCTCCATTTTCCTGCACCATCATGTAATCATCAAAAAAAGAAAGATAAATCTGAATGCCATTAGAGACGTACTTATGCGAAAAATTTTAACAGAGACTCATTTTCCATTTTAAGATGAATTAAAGAAGCGTCGTGAAGAAATATCCAACACACAATTGTTCTTTAATGTAACATAAATACCAAGAACTCAATATAGACTGGATGATGGCGAATTATTTGAATCATACTTGTGAAAAAATATTGCTAACTAAGGATCTCTAAACCTGGCAAAGTGCTCAGTCTCCATAATAATGAAGCATAAGGAAACCAGAGAGTCAAACCCCATCATACATTCACTTTGACCTTACGAACTTATTAACCTAGCGATGAATCACAAAGAGTCATTATACAGTCATACTCCTCGATCCTTGTGTTTTTCCATTCAAAAACACAATCTACACGTAAAACCCAATAGCAAAACCAATCCAAAATCAAACTCAGGCACTTCTAAGACACCATAAAGAATCGATTGGTCACGATTGGCCTTCAATCGGATAATTCAATGTCATAAATACAATAAGAAGGTCTTAATTCACAACAGGACATGGCCAGTTTGGAACAAAGTTCAAGCAACCGAACTACATTTAGTACAACCCAAATTCTCTGAACTGATTTGTATTGGAGAAAGAAATGAAAAATTGAAAACAAACATACAGAAAAGTCGAGAACCCAAATACAACTTATCCCATTACATACTCTCACAACAATTCTTACCGCTTCTAAATCAATCCCTAAATTCAAGATAACAACCACTCGCGTTTTTTAGGGTTTTACTGTATCAAATGCATTCTCTTTGTTACAGTAATCTTCCCCCAAATTAACGAAGATTTATTGCAGTTTAAGTAAATGGACTGTATAAAATAAATCGAAAAACGAGCAGCGTAGAGCTTACTAACCTCTCTGACGGGACATTTGTAGAACTTGCGGCCGCGATTCTTCTCAGTGTTGGCTGTGAGAACCAGACAAGCTCCTAATCCACAGGGACATGGCTTCTCTGCCACCGAGGAATTATTACTATTGCCATTTTCTGCTTCTTCTCCACCTCCTCCAAGAGCACCACAATCCCTAGCCCAGTGTCCCAATTTGCCACATTTGAAGCAGGATCCGCCTCCGCCGCCAGCCGCTACACCACCAGCAGAGGAGTTGCCGGCGAGGACCGTCTTTACAGTTCCTTGTGGTCCTCTGTAGAGAGGATTGGTGGTCACCTGCCGCTGCCATTGAAGACTCCTGCTGCCTTTAAGAGCGGCAGTGTAAGCGCCTTCCCCTTTCTTCTCGGCGACTCCGCCATCGATTTTTCTCCGCTTTACCGACAAGGCGTCGGCCTCCGCCGCTGCTACCAGAGATATAAAATCTTCATCCTCCACGAAGACGTCGCTTCCCTCGATCATCATTCTTCTTCCTCTTGCCGCCCTTGGGTAAGCTTCTCTTCTTGTGTTTCTCTCGAAAGCTTCTTCCCGCTTTTTTGCTTCCCACTCTCACTTTTGGAATTCTTACCAAATTTTCAATTTTGTTTGAAAATTTTTTATTTGCTTTGTTAATCACTAAATGATGGTTAATTAGGACTCACTTGAGGAATCTGAAATGGGTTCCCACTTCCCACAGCTAATCCTGGGCTGGCCAGAATGCACAACTGTATCATAGCCCAGCGGCCCAGGGCCTTCCATTTCCTCCTCTAGGTTTAACCCCAATCCAACTGAATTATGGGTTGGGCTGGCATATTAAAACTAGGGGTGGCAATTCGTGCTGGCGGGTCATGTTCGTGTCATGTCAAGTTAAGGGACCACGACTATATGGGTCAATCAGTACACAACTCATTTATTAATCGTGTCAAAACCCTCAACCCTAACATGGCCTGATTATTAAATAGGTACATGACCCAAGCCATGTAACCCATTTAATAAACAGGTCGTGATTTGTTGACACAATGTAACCCATTTCAACCCGTTTAATAAATGGGTTGTGTTGGGTTGACACAAATACCTGACCCACAAATTGACCATATAGACATATTTTCATACTTTATAAGCTTATAAATTATAACAATTATATAAAATAGGGTGGGTTCATTGGATTGTCTTTAGGCCTTTGGGTTTCCTCCTACATGCGTATTTACTAGTATAACCTTTAATATTTTTTTTAATTACTCAATTTTCTTTAAAAATGTAAATTTATATTAGATAAAAATGACATTTAATTACCAGGTTAAATTAATTCGGGTTAATTGCTGGCTAGGCAGGTTAACACAAATTTTACCCATTTATTGATAGTGTCTTAGTAGGTTGACCCATTTTTTCCAAAAACATTATTACAATAAATCCTAACCCACTAATTTTGTGTCATGTTCATGTTGGGTTCACAGGTCGTGTCACACCTAACTGAACCAGCCAATTGCTTGTCCTTTGTTCGTATGGTTAGCTAATGCTAACCACATTTATTTGACTCAATTTGTCACTAGTGAATCAAGATCTTCTCTTTTGGAAAGGGCCTCGGCTTTGGTGTGCACAAAAGATGTGCAAACAGGTGCAAACGGCACCAAGGGGCTGACACAACAGCACCAAAAAGGG
>JAOXJP010084721.1:10000-14872 GCA_025762735.1 Platanus orientalis | reverse complement strand
TCTTCTTTGGTGAAGTTTAGGGTTTTTCCCAAACAAAGGAGACGACGTGTTCTTCTCCTTGCTATTCCGCTGCGTCACATATTCTGTTACCAACAAATTGTTGATTATTATTTTTAGTATGTATGATATTATCATTCATCACACATTTTATCAACTATTTTTTAGCTGCTTAAACCTTCGCAGTTGATTTGCACTCCTTTTCAAAGGACAAAGATCTGTTGTAGCAAATTTTGTGATAGCTTATTTGTAGCATGAACAAAAAGAATGAATTTTTTTATCTTTTACCATAGGATTTGTCTTTGCCAAATGATCAGCTGTAGCAATTTTTTTTTAGCTTTTTGTAGCATGAACAAAAAGATCACAAAAAGGCAAAACCCAATGTTAAAAAGACAAAACAACCCATGTTCAAAGACAAAATAACAATGCTTTGTTCATGCAACAAAAACCTATTGCAAAATTTGCTACAGCTGATCATTCCTCGTTGTCTTTTTGTTCATGTTATAAAAAGCTACAGCTGATCACCCACTCTTCTTCACCAACTTTCGCAAGTTCGGTTTTTAATCGAATAATCTATTATATAATATTAAGAGAAAGGGGGTGCTAAGCTGGAGGCTCCCCATTTTTTTTCTTTGATTTTCGCTATTTTTTGAGATGTTCCATCTCACACCCAATTAAAATTCTATACCTAGACAACAATCTAACTCAAGCCCTATTAGATTTTGACATCCTACCATGTAATACCTCGCCTCTTCTTTATCTTTTTTTATCTCATAAATTTTTTTATCATCTCTTTAATTTTTTTCCTAATTTGTCTATTAATTTATCTCTAATAAATTTATTTGTTATTATGTCATCAATTTTCTTATTTCACTTTATATTTATTATTATATTTATTTTCTATTAAATAGTTTTTCATTCTATTTTTTCTCCTCCAAAACGTGTTCCTTCGTTTTTTTAAATCTTATTCAAAATATTTCCTAATTAAGATTTCATTTTCTCTAATATGTTTATTATATAATCAATCTCACGTTGGCTTATCTATTATTTTCTAAAATGAAAAAATATATATTTCTCTCCCTTCATAATATCTTTTTTTTTTTAAATTTCATTCATTTATTTCATTTTTTATCATTCACGCCACCCTCTTAATGGCTCATATAAGATAAATTTCCAATTAACTCCACACTTTAATTTCTTAATTAAATAAGTAACGTCTTTTTTTTCAAATTCTATCTTCACATAAACGTCTCTACCCCAATTTTCTTTCTTAAGTTCTTTCTCACACTCAATAAAATCATTCCATATAAAATCATTTTCACTTATTTTCATTAAATTTTTTATCTCTCCCTTTTCTATGTCGTCATTGTTCGTCTTTTATTCCTCTTAAACCAAATTCAAATTTTATTCTTTACCTCCTTCTTCGTCTTCCACGTCTCTTGATCTTTGCCCACCTTTTTCTTTGTCAAATTCTTTCAATGATCCATTGTCATCACCACGGGATGGGAAGTTTTTCAAGGATGTTTCATTCTCTTAACATGTTTTTTTTTCATTCTTAGATAATCTCTCTCTTAATTGTTTTGGGTATAAGTTGTTGAATTTGATTGTCTTTTCTGGTTTGATATTTTCTTATAAGCGATTAATAGAACATTAACATCTAGTTTGGAAATAAAAGAACCTTTTTTAGTTTTATTTTTGTAAAATTTATGATAAAACTTGCCTCTTTAATCAATTGAAGAAAATTTTTCATTTTTTTGTACAAATTTAAGGCCCTTTACAAGTTTTAGTATATTCGTAGTTTGATTATGAAATCCAGCTTTATAGTCTTAATAGTTCTATTGCTTTCGTGGTGATGATAGTGATGAAACTTCACCAATGTTGGCATGTCGTTGCAGAAAAGGAGGTGAGATCTTAACCTTAGATACTTTTTGTATATAATTTTTCATAGAGTTTGTTGCTCGATAGTTTCTACAACTTTGGTTTTCTCTCTCAACTCTTTTGCTTTCACTTTATATCATAACCGTTGCCATCAGTTTGTAAAGAGAACAACGATTTCTGTAATCTAATGCTATTGTTAAATGATGAATAAAGGGTTCCAACCAAACTCTTCCTCTTCTCTCTCTATCCAAATTGAATGGATCAGTCTATTGGGCAATTTTCCATAGTATTACTCACGTAATGTTTCCTTGGATTATGTTGGAATTATATTTAAATGTCTCTATTGACAATTTAAATACAATTGTTTAAATAAATAGTCTATACTGATATGCATTCTGTTGTACTATTTTTATTTTTTACCGTTAAACCTTTACTATTGAATAAATATAATTCAGATGGTGAATGACTATACCAACAGAGGCTTGAGTTTTATAGAATTTTTCTTATCCAAGAGAGATAAGAAGCATATAAATGGCAAATGACTATGCCTTTGGAAATAAGAAGCATTTAAATGATGAATGACTCTGTCAAAGATGATAAGAAGCATACATAGAGCAAATGTTTATGCTTATGAAGGCTCGAGTTTAATAGAATTCTGTTTAGACATCTCTTGTTTTTTTGTGAGAGAGCAATATATCTACTTGGTTATGTGAATTGTATTGAATCTTATTTTCTTGAATTGTTTAGAGAAAGTTGAGATTTAATTTATTCATTGTGGTTAGTTTTATGAGTTTGTGATCACTTGAATTTTTTTTTTTTAAAGTAATAAAGTGGATTTTGTTTTAGAATATGGTTGTATATTGAATTTGATTTTGTTCTTTATGGATCTTTATGCATCATATATATTTCATACACATTGTATTTTATTTTATTTTTTAATTGTTTCATGTTATGACTTATTTTATTAATACATCTGGTGTTTCACATGGGTTTTTTCGCTAGTGTTTTAATGAAGCCGTCAGTGTACATTACCTCCCTTGATATGGTTGGATTAAAAAATTTTGATACACATAACTGCTGTTGTACTGCTGTGAGTTCTTCGAGTTCAAATGATCTTCAGCTGAACGTATCACACCTGCATTGCAACTCTTTTAATCTATTACTAAATTACAGCTCTTTTAAACTGCTACAAGTGATAGTAATGCTAGCTCACTGAACTTCATCTCTTTTAGTATGTTATTAATGATCATAATGCTATTTAAGTGGATTTTTTTTTCTAATTTTGAAAAAAAAAATCATCACTAGTACCATCACGCAACCTGTACGTAGTATGAATTAACAACCTTTATAATCATTAATAATAGCATTACAAGAGTTAAAAAAAGCTAGGGGATATTTAATTATAAGGGTGGAATATTTCTCATTACAATGGCGGCAAATTAGGCCATCAACAACATTTTACTGTGTTAATATCTAAGTAACCTTTGTCTAAATATTAAATTCTATATTTTAATCTGAAAAAAGTAGCCAACATTGTGATGTTAATTATACATACCTGTTCCAATATAATAACTGTCAAAAAGCTGTTGGTTTATAGGTCTGCCAAAGTAGTTAATATAGGTTAGACAAATTCTTAAAATTTGAGAATATTTCATCTAATGTTAGGATTTGATTTTAAATGTATATAATAATAGAAAATAGTTGTTTCATCTTTTTATTATTTTGCCGACACAGATATTTGGTAATTTCAAATTGTCTTTGTACTGGGTCACTAAAATTCCGAACTCTCTTCTTTCGAAACTGATTGACATACCCATTGAAGTTTTGTTGTAAATACTTGAGCTTGATGGTGGTGCCTTTGGAAATTGCAACAATAGGTCCAATGGTTTCTTTGGCTGTACGATGCAATCAGTTGGAGGTTTGGTTTGGTTTTGGCGAAACAAAACTCAATCTAACTCATCCTAAACCCGACTTGGACTACGAATGGCGCATGGTAGGGTAGGGTAAGAGACAGATTGGGTTGAGGCAAACCAGGATCTAAATGGGGAGAAAAAAGAAAAAAAACACAAGATGAAAATTGCCTCGTAGACTATATGCATCATTTGAGTTTCTTTTTTATCTATGCTCTGACTCACACCACTAATTGGATCTTGACACAGTAAATCTGACACCTGTCAATTGAATATGAGAAACTCTTCAACTTGAAATCAAGGAGCTAAAACAAATGTCAAACTTGCCTCAAGAAGGATATCAATACTACCCATGTGTAGGTGGAGATAGAAATTGTTTTTGCACATTGCCAAAATTTATATGCTTTGCTTTGTTGTAAGATAGTGAGCTTGTATTTTCTTGCAATATTTGTGATACTGTGATCTCTTCTGTAGTGTCTTTAAAGACAGTCATGTGGTCTTTTAATTAACAATGAATGAGTTCTAACCTCGACGCATGCAAATTAGGAGCACCATAACATAATTAGATCATAAGAAATTAAGAACTTTTCCAAGAAACGAGTTGAATGGGTACAGGAAGAAAAGTTCAAAAATTGGATAATTGAAGCTGAGTAAGTTTCTCAGATTAACTACACCAACTCCATTTATGTGCTCTCTTGAGAATAAAATTTTACCCCACTTCACAGTCTTAAAGTGATTAGACTCTTGACTTTAATGTCTGATTAGAATTTCATGTTATCCATCAAGCCATACTAGTAATGAGATAAAAAATAAAAATAAAAAAAAAAAACATATATTTGGTCACTGTTTTCTGTTTTCAATTTTATATGTAAGGGTATAATGAGAAAAGGTTATGGTATAAAAAATTGTGCATGATTAAACCACAATTCAACATTTGAACTGAAAAATTTGCACAAGCAATTTGACGTAGAATTATAGATGTGGAGTTGATGCTACTTACGTGGAGATGTGCAAAAGAAAAGTAGAGATGAAATTCAGATAAAAGAATGGACATGAAAAATCTGTAAGACGCACTACTCTATTAATG
>JAOXJP010084721.1:0-2500 GCA_025762735.1 Platanus orientalis | reverse complement strand
GAATACCAGTGTCTCTAGGAATGGAAATTCCTTAACCAAGCCACCCCCATAAAACTCACATCCACCTCCTCGTTTTACACCATCCATGTCCCATATCTCAAGATGTTTTTGAGTTTAGGTAGTTGTCCAAGAGGAGGGAGGACTTGGAATTCATTACAATTATAAAGGTCTAGGTGTACAAGACTAGAGTGCATTACTATCCAACTGGGGAAACGTAAACCAGGATGGCACGAGATAGAAAGCTCTTTTACGCTTTTATGAGGTTGAAGGTATTCAAGTTTTTTTTTTTTTTTTTTTTTCTGCTTCAACTCTTTTTTCTTCTCCTAAATCGATAAACCGACCTTGGTACCAAGACAATGTGATCAACTTACAAAGGTGTAGTTTATTATCCAACTTCGCCTCCTTGGCATCCATAACATCCACAACATTCCATAGCCTTGAAATGCAAAGTTGTCCCCTTAAATTTATCCAAGTCCTTTTAACTCTCCCAGCCTTGCAGCCCCATCACTAACACCTACAATAAAATTACCCAATGTTTGAAGACTGGTTAATTCTCCAATTCGACATGGCATCTTAATCAAATTATACCCTTCTTTCATTTCGAGATGGCGGAGGTTAATTAGTTTGTGCAAGTCCTTGGGCAAATCAGTGGTACGATGAACAGGTATTTGAAAATCACCATGACCAAGTATCAATGTTTGTAAATTGTAAAGCCTACAAACTGATTCTGATAGCATTTTAAAACTAGTGCCATAAGGTCTAGGTACCGTAGGAGTTTTAAGTTACTAATTGAATCTGGCAACTCATTGATGTGAAGATTACGCAAGGACAACACACGCAAGCAGTTCCCTGTAGGAAAGAGTTCAAAAGGGCACTTCTGAATGATGTGCCCATATTCAAAATATGGAAATCGCAGTAGAAATGTGCGCAGATGATTGGCATCATAATAGGGATTAAATTCCACTCGCTGACAACTTTCATATATAGACCAATGTGGAACGGCGAGTATTCTTAGGAATAGTCCACTATAATATATATCTTCCTTGAAATGACGGATTTAGTGGCGGTTTTTGGTATTAGTCACTAATAATTGCCTTTTTAGTGGCGGTTAATGACTGTCACTAAGTCTCAAGGTGTTAGGAATTAGCGACAGTAAATAACCAGCACTAATTGTATCATGAATTTATTAATGGTGGTTAATGATCCTATTTATTCTCCTAGTGATAGGAATAAGCGACGGTCAGTAATTGCCGCTAATATATTCACACAACTATTGGCGGCAGTTACAAATCGTCGCTAATTATGCTTACAAGATTTTAGTGGTGGTAGTTACTAACCGTTACTAATTGTATTATGAATTTTTTAAATTACTAATAAAATAGAGATGAATCCATATTGTCATTTCTGTCAAAATTTTAACAGTATAACGGCTTTAATATGGACTCTTGAGGATAAAAGGTGATCACCATATCACTTTATGTAGTCACTTGATTGTCCATAGTTTATAAAAGCACTCCAAAAAATGCATAAACTATCATCAGAAACTAAAAAAATTACATCATCCATATAACAAATATGCATAAACTAAAGTAAACTATCATGTTTTACCAAAATATCACTTAAAGAACATTGGCATTGCATAAAGGGAAAACACATCGGTGCTGAAAAGTGAAAAGCACACACCCCCAATAAATGTAAATTACATTTTGGCACTGATGTGTCAGCCTCTAATGCAGGGAAAACCCTAGGCATTCTTTAAGAGGGCACACCAAGTCTGCACCACTTGTTTTTAATCCTTTTAATCCCAATACATCTCTTGAGGATTTGGTGCGACCCCTTAAAGAAATCCTAAGGTCTGTGCTGCATTAGGGGCAAACACATCAGCACCGCAAAAGTGGTAATCACCCTTCAAAAGGTGTAAATCATTTTTTTGGTGCTGATGTGTCTACCCCTGATGTAGGGCGGAATTTAGGCATTTTTTAAGGGGTTGCATCACATCCTAGCTACAATTTATCACGTGTCATCATATAGTTGTTCACAGAGAATCAAAGACATTTTTTTGTCGTAGAATATTTGTTTCAATAATAATAATAATAAAGTGTTAAATGAATATGCCTATGCTGCCAAGGACCTTTGGTGACAACCCAAATACGTACTTGAAATCTAAAATGAAGGCTACTACCTTGAAGAGAATGGGGTTTATGTAAGACTATCAATTGGGTCTAGCTGGCCTAAAGCTCGGCATGTCCGATCCAAAAAATAATTGGGCTAGGCTAACCTAATTCCAGGCTAGGCTGAGTTTGGACCTAACTTTTATACCCGAAGTTTTATTCGGGTTAAGTTTGGACAGGTTCAAGTTCAGCCCAAGGCTTGACCCAGTCCGATTTGAACTAGTTAGCAAATAATAATTTTATTTATATGATGATATTATATATATATATATATATATATATATATATATATATATATATATATATATATATATTCAATCAATATATTT
>JAOXJP010084710.1:0-14873 GCA_025762735.1 Platanus orientalis | reverse complement strand
GTCTTTTTCTTCCTTCTGCTCTTCTATTCTCTTCTCTTTTCCTCCTCTCTTCTTGCTCCTTTATTCTTTCTTGCATTTTTTTCTTGATTCTTGTGTTTATCTTGTTAATTCTTTAAACTTTCTGCACTTTTGGATTTCTTGAATTAAAGATTCATTTAAAATCTTTCTTTCATGATTTTCTTGAATTATCCATTAAAGAATCTTTCTTTCATGATTTTCTTGAAATTATAGAATTGCCCTTTTAGCCATTTTCCACTACTTTTTCTTGTTTTTCTTGATTCCTTGTTTGCTTTCTTGAATTTATTCTCTTCTATTCCTTTCTTTGATCAAAAATTATATTCTTAAATTCTTTTTTTAGTCTTCTTAAATCTTCCTAGTTTCTTGATTTCAAAATTTCTAATTTCTTTTTAATTGAATTCTTGATACCCTTTCTTTAATTATTGAAATTCCATCATATTTCTTATAGGAGCCTAATTCTTAGGTATCCTACATCAGATAGCCAGAAAAGCAAAGACCACATGAAATGGTCACAAACCAAATATTATATCAACAAATATTTGTGGTGCACTCGAAGATAAAAATATTTAGGTTGAAAGTAAACCTACTTGATCGTAATACTGTAATAAAATAGATGCTGAAAATGACTAACAAATAAGAAATCATTTACAATTAATTGGAAATATATATAACAAACAATCAAAGAGTGAAGCTTGATAATCTTATCGTTTGGTAGTGTAATTATGTCGAGGCTTATGCATGTTAGTATTGTCCTTGAATATAATTTCACCTCTTTATTGAATTAGTTTTTCAGTGTAGAAGGTTGGATGACGACTAGAATCCAAGTTTCAATGGTCTAATTTTCTTCAGAAGGTTTGCACAAACCGCTAAATGTTTAAAAGAATTTTGGTACATTCCCAATTCAATTAGTATAACAAGGAAGAACAAGTTAAATGTGTTGAGAAAGTAAGATTTTCTCGTTTTTCTTATTTATTTACAAAATGTCCTGTCTGCCAAGGGGCAATCATGGTTCAAAATCTCGAGCGAGACGTCTCGGTATCGCAGGGTCACAGCACGATACTACATATGTATTTGAAATAGCAGGAAAAGTCCCATGTCTCGTGAGACATCTCACGATATATAGGATTTTTTAGGCCATTTTTGCCTTAAAAATGAAGGGAGAGACGCGAGACAGGCTGTCTCACGTCTTGCAACAGAAGAACACCAGTACCTGTCTCGCGTATTACAACGGAAGAACACCAGTCTCGCACAGCTCAAACAACACCAAAAACTCCATTTTTTTTTTTTTTTTTTTGTGCAGATTCTTAGTAGATTTAGCATCTATAAGCTAAATCTAGGATTCCATTTGAGTCCATTTCGTTTGAAAAACCGGATTTGAGTCGGATCGAATGATAAAACCCAAAACCTCAAATCTCAACAAAATTTCGGTAATTGCTCTATTTATTCTCTAATTCTTGTAGATTTTTTATATATTATACATTTGTGATAGATCTACACATTAATGGAAAAAAAATTTGGAAAAAAATTATTTATTTTTTCAAAAAAATAAAATAAAATTCAAAAAATTATATGAAATGAGCATTGTTTGGTATGATTTTTTTTGACATGCTACATAACATTTTGCACATAATATGTCATTTTGGTAGATTTCTAAAAAAAAAATATTTTTTGTGTTTATTTAATAATTAAAAATTTTAAAAAATTCCGAAATTTAAAAAAAGAAAAAAGAATGAGAATGCCTAATCAATGAATGAGAATGATATTATTGTTTCAGTTATACATTTGTATCATTGATTATGTTTTATGGATGTGAATTTATAGCTTTATTTTAATGTGTAGTGTTATTTACTTATTTATCAACTTCTAACACTTAAAATTCTGCACATGCGCGATAATGAGTGTTAAGAGGGTACCGATTCCCAACTATTGATACCCAAGTGTTTAATGAAGTATAATGGTTTAGAAGTGTTGAATAATGTTTATTATAACATTTCTTAAAATTACATTAAAAAATTCTAAGGCTTATATAGTGTTTTCATAGATTCTATAGGCAACAACGTATGTCATAAGGGTGATGGTTCTCCCTACTATTATAGATGGTTGTTTTCTATATTTAATGATTCCTAAAAGTGAATTAGTGATTATTCTATCAAATCCTGAAGTTTAAAATCAAAATTCCCTCATTTGAACCGTTTCTCATTGTCTCTTGGTTTTAAACACGTCTCTCCGTGATAAGCTGCAAGACACAAGATGTCTCTGTTTCTCGGAACTGCGATACGAGTCGCAATAACGAGATTTTAAATATTGGGGATAGTAAATAAATAAATTATCTAGACAAGGAGACAAGTAAATAAGACCATTTAGGAGTGGTGGCCAAATTTTTACTCTGTGTTTATTTCCAATGACCTTCAATAGTTATAGCTAATTTAGAATAAAACAAATAAAAAAAATACATATAGGCACACACATGACACGTGATCGTGTCTCGCCTTGTTATGTCGCATTGCATCTCAACTTGGCTGGAAATGGGTTGGGTTGCTTGGTTGGTTGGCATGCGTGCACGTTTTGAACATGAATTTGCACATACCTCCTCTCTCCCATGGTATATCACACAATTTGCACATACCTTCATTTACTTATATATCACACAATAGTTCTCTCCCTATCCAATGTAGGACACAAGTTTAGAGAGCAAAAGACCAAAATTATAAATTCTTTTTGAAGGGAATGACATAGTATGAATAGTTCGTGGGTACAATGGTAAATAAGCATAAAAGTAGGGGTACCATTTTAATCACTGACTCAAATGTAACACAACAATTCCCCACATGATTCAAAATCTAAAGTTGATATGTTTGAGTCAAGAACTTGAAGTTGAAGAGCATAGATGTTGGTTTCTTTTGGACCTTGATTAGCATTTTAGGGTTAACATAATAGGATTTATGGAAACAAGGTTTAATAAATTACTTAAACAAGAATTTTTTATTGTAAGCTGGCCATAAATGTCACCCACACAACAATTTTAGATACCAAATAGTTTTTGTGCACGGGTTGGTGCTCTTTTGGCTCTATGCATTTGGATTTTCTTGAGTATTCTAAAAACTAACCTAAGTTCTCATAGGAAGTAGCTACACTTCCAGACCGTCATAGGTGAGTCCATCAAATGTGCTATGCAACTACATCACACCACCAACAAGGGATATAGACATATTAAGAGTTAATTCATTCATAATCTTTTTTGCAGTTAGCACTATTTGCACCATAGGGAAAGAGCATTAGTAATAATGCTTTTGTTGAACTCTGTAGTAATTTCTTATTAACCATTGAACTTGTAGGTCGGGTTGTCATCACTGATTGTTCGTCTTAATATTCATAAGCGCCATCCCTCATTATGTTTCTTTTACTAACGTTTTTTGTTAAGGGCTTAGTCAGTGGATTAGACAAATTCATCTCCGACCTTACAAATTCAAGAGCAATAATTCCATCAGTTACTAATTGCTTTACCACATTGTGTCTTAGACAAATGTGTCGTCTTTTTCTGTTATAGATTGTATTAGTAGTTTGAGCAATAGCAACTTTATTATCACAATGCACAGAAATAGAAAGGATCTTGTTCATAGAGGCCCAAATGCCAATATATTTCAATGCCATTCAGCTCCATCCCGTGCCTTTTCAAGGCAATAAAATCTAACTCCATTGTAAATGGATACGAATTTTCTTAGACAATTTCTAAGATATTGCTCCACATTCAAGGACAAGGGATAACCACAATAATGTAGACTTAAATCAATAGCTCCTTTCAGGTATCTCAACATTCTTAACTAATGCAGTCTAGTGTTCCTTATTATGTCTTTGTATATATCTGCTAGATTTATCAACGGCATAGCATTATTGAGTTAGTACTATTTGTTATATACCTTTGGTGATATAGCAGTACCTTAAATGCTGTCTTAGATGTATGCTAGAATGATTAGGAGTAGTGACTGGTGTACAATCAGCATGATCACATCTAGTTAAAGTTTTCTCTATATGATTTGGTTGAGATAAAGAGATCCCATCATTTGATTTTGACATTACTTTTCCACTGATTGTACCTCGTGAAAAGGCTGCCATTCAATTTCTTTAAGAAAGCAAATTTGCCAAACTTTCTAGCTTATGTCTGCTTCTTTATGGTATTGGTTGTTACTTCATTGGATTGACTTCATTAATAGGCTCAGGATTTGACTTTGATTGTTGTGGACTGGTACCAAGATTAAGTGCTTGACAAGTAGATCCAATTTTAACAGCTGGCACAATAACTGATAATGACTCATTCTTTATGAGATAATAGGGGTGTTGATGCAGAAAATTCTTGACTAGGGTCAATTTACCAAAATACCCTTCACTTGTGACTAAGTCCAATCGTGATTGAGCTTGTCGCAACTGACATAAGCCAATCGCAACTGACATACCAATTGCGACTAGGAAACCTAATCCGTGACCGACGAAGGGCAGAAGTCTAAAATTGCTATATTTCAAGATTCTAACATTAGGGAATCACAACCAAAATATTTTGACTCCTAAGACACCTAAGAAGTTCATGGAAGAATCTAATGCATGCACAACTCCTTCAATTTGTACAACTCATTAAAGAAATACATTTCTACACCAAATAGGACTTCTTTTCCGGTAAGACTCCTTTGTTTCATCAAATCCTACAAATTAGGATCAAATAAGAGCTATAAAATCACTTCCCATACGATTATGGACTCCTCATTCCTTTGATCTTGCATCAAGCTAAATATGCGGCACACAAATGGCCACATCATTAAGTCTCCAAGGCAAAGGAGGAGTCAAGAACAACAGACTCTAAGTCACGATTAGAATTCTAGAAGGGGTCAAACTTTGATTTCACTCTATAAATACCCAACCTTCCACAGGCTCTTATACCTCATGTTCAACCCACAAGTTCCCATATTCTTCTTCAAGGTACTTCAAGTTCATGCTCTTCTACTCCTTGGATTCCCACACATCCATTAAAAACTTTTTAGGGTTTCAAGGAAGACGATTACAACTCAAGAACAAGATGCCATTGTGGCAGCAAGATAAAACGACACAACCAGCCAGAGAGATATTGTATAGGGAAATAAATGGTTTTGTTGCCAGGCTCTTTAGATCTTAGGTTGTGGTTGACTAGTGCATGCATACCACTATACAAATAGCAAATACCTGGAATGGAGAGGTTGACTCTTCTTGTGTCCAAAACTAGACAAGAATTTGTAGGGGATGGTCCCCACACATCAGAATGCACAAGAGAAAATATAACGGAGCTTTTGTTATTATTACTAAGAGGATAAACATCCCTATAATGCTTAGCCAACTAGCATGGTTCACAAAAGAAATTAGATTTAGAATAAAAAAACTGAGAGAACATTTTCTTAAACACAAAAAAGATAAATGACCCAACTGACAATACCAAGTGAACAATTCATATAATCCGGAGGTAGAAATGTCCCTATTTATTGTTGGTTTAGCTACGGATAAAATGAAATGTAGAAGGTATGAAACATCCTTCTCATGCCCTAAACCAATTATCCGCTTTGTCACCATGTCCCGAAACACACAACGAGATGGGAAAAATGTAACACAATAATTAAGATCTTTTGTAATATGGTTGATGGATAACAAATTAAAAGTTAACTTAGGAACATGTCACACAGATGACAAATGTAGATCTGGAGTGATAGGAATATCCTCCTGTCTCGTTATAGAAGAAAGGAAATCGTCTACAATTCGGACCTTGTCCTTGTCTTAAGAGACATTATAAGATGTAAAGAAAGATGACATACTAGTCATATAGTGGGAGGCCCTAAATCAATAATTCAGGAGCTTTGTGGACTAGAGACAAAGGCAGACAAGGGGGATGCAGATCTACTTGAATATGCAAAAGATGATGTAGAAGCATTAAAAAGATGGTCTAGTTCAGAAACAAAGTGTCTATATGCCTCAATCTCATCCTTAGACAAACTCCCTTTTAAAGAACAAAAAGGCATAGAAGTTGGAGGTGGTAGAACTATTATCTGTCACCGTAGTAGTCACTGAATGATCATTAAATCTACGAGTACCAAATTGGTCTCCTCCCTGACCACTATTAGATCCACCTTGTTGAGGGGAACGTAGAGGGAGATCTTGTGGTTGTCTATGAAGGTCCCAACACTAGTCCTTTGTATGCCTCAATCGACCATAATGTTCGCCCTTAAGCTGATCTATATCATCAAAAGTGAGGTTCACTCTACCACTACGGCCACGTCCATCATTGCTACCTCGCCACCTCTAGTAAAGGTAGAAACTAGTGATGATTTCTTAGAGGAGGCAGTCACATGCATTACTCTCTGACATCGTTCTTCCCAGTGTATGTAACTATATACCTCATATAAGGAGGACAAAGGGTCCTTCCTAAGAAGAAGAACCCGCCCCTCTAGATCGAGTCCCGCCAAGAAGTCAAATATCCAATTGCTTTAAACATGCTTCTTATACTCAATGGTATCTTTTATACAAGCTGGGCGATATATGGTATAGTGGTCTAACTCATCCCATATCTTCCTTAATGAAGAGTAATACATAGTAAGCGGTTGATTTCCTTACTTAAATTCAACAATCCTTTGTTTCAATTCATACACTTTTACGGTATAGCCCATTTCAGAATAAGATTTGGCTAAGACATCTCATATCTGATGGGCTATTTCTAGGAATAAGACGTAGTCACTGATCCCTGGATTCATGGAATTTAATAACCAGTCCATTACAATTGCATTCTTAGTCTTCTACTGCCTATAGTGAGGATCACTTTGGGAAGGTTCTTCTATCTCACTAGTTAGGTACTCTTCCTTGTTTTCCTTGTTTTATCTTTACCTTGAATATAAATCAACACTAATTTGGACTCAGTGAGATAGTTGTTATTTGGGATTGAGATGTATCCCCAACAATTTGAACAATACCCATGCTGCTATTAATCGATTCTCCTTGAGTCTGTCCATAGTTTTGGCTTTATTTCGACATATTGTAATAGGGAAAGACTACTACCCACAACTTGTAATAAGAAGGATAAACCTTAACACTTGTATAAACAACCACTGCATCCACTGAAAACAATTGGCTTCGAAATCACCTCGGTTACAAGGCTGCACAACCTACAAATCGTTAACAGAGAAACCTCAAAACAACTAGAACACACATCGGAACCCCAACCAAAAGAAATAACATCTAAGAAGCTTTAACACGCCAATCAAAGAGATCCATCTTGATCTAAGGAAGAAGATAATTTTCCGAACAAAAAATTTTAGAAAAGGATTGTACACAACGTCTGATGTTAACTTGTACCCCAAAAAATCAACACCAACTTTTCAAATCTTTACCAAATTGATTGAAACAAGTTTTGAATCACTCCTTGGGGAAAAATGACCCATCCACTTGAGATTAATCGAAGAAAAAACTCTCGATCTAATCGGATTAGACAAATTCATTAGATTTTGGTTTTTTTTTTTTCTCAAGAGTGCACAAAACCCTTTGAAAAAAACACTCAGAGGCTTAAAAAATCTCGAAAAAAAAAATCACTAAAAAACTAGTAGGGGATTTCGATCCAAACCCTAGAGGTTTTGATCTCTGACACGTGTACACCTTGTTGACGTTAGTCATACAGACGTTGATGTCAACACTGCCTTATGTGTACGATTTCATCCTGATCTTCGTTCCGATGCTCTAATACCAAGTTGAATACCTACAAGACCTATAATGTGGAGAAATAATGGAAAATAGAGGAGAAAGTGGCGAAGGGAAAGAGGGAGAGAGAAAAACGATGGTTGAGGTTAATCGTATGAGAGTACCTTATCTCTCCATACGAAGGAGTATTTATTCATGAGAGTTTATACACCAATACAATGGTCTACATACATAGCTATAATTTGACATAAATACCCTCAATACGCATATTCCTTCCGAAGGTGCCAACAATCCTCACTATCATACAGAGAAGTTCCTATGGGAAAGTTGGCTGCCAATGACATACAATCTGTTGGTTAGGTTATTTCTACTCTCATTAACATCAAAGGAGTTCGATTAGTACCTCACCTTACCAACCTGCCATGAGTCTTCATGGCCGATGCTCTTAGATTGATTCTTTAGGCACCAAAGAGCTTATAGACACGATCCTCAGTACCTAAGGAGATGGCCTATGACCATGTTCGTGCATAACAACCTCCAGATTTCAACATGGTGTTCATTCTAATGGGGATATGAACTACTTTGTGCACCTACAATGGGTTGGTTGATTGCAAAAGTACAATAATGAAGGCTTACTGTTCTAAATATAAAGCAGAATTTGTACGGTGAGATCTTCTCAGATTAGCCATGCTCTTAGGAGACAACAAGTATTTCGAGAATAACTCACTGCAGCAAAGTTACTTCTTAAATCCATTAGTGAACCCATTAACCCATTGGTTAACTTTTATCTTTTAGGTTCATCCTGCATCATTGAGGATCAACATACAAAACCCAGAACCACACAAAGAAGCCTTGGCATAGGAATGGCAGGTTCATCATGTGCGGCTTAGGTCTGGAAAGTAGCTACCACCATGACTGCCCACTGCAAACCAACATGCCAATGATAAGAAAGCCTTGTTGGAAGTGAACACAATAAAACCATCAAGAACGAGTGGTCTGCCCCCGACAATGTATTGTCTCACCACAAGAAGATTCTTGCTTTGCTAATTGTGTATGATGCTCTATGAATGTCACCATAGCTAAGGAAATCTTTGATATATGCTTTAAGCTACGCTGAAGAGTTTGCCTAGAACAATGAAATAACTTGAGCCTAAAATGATGAAATAGCTCGAGCTTCCTAGCAAACAGCGAATCAGGAGGGCATCTACATGCCTATAATCACTTTTGAGGTCTCAAACAGATATGTTGAAGATCCATACCATAATGAACCTTTGTTCAGCACAGGGAATATAAATGATCATACCATCTCTAGAGTCATGATCGATAATGGCTCAACAGTAAATATCCTCCCCATGAAAACATAAGCTTAAATTGGGGTCGATCCATGCAGACTACTTCCCAATAACCTCATTATCTAGGGGTTCAACTAGAATAAGCAATGCCTCATTGGCTCCATTAAGCTCATAACCAGGTTTGGCGAGATAGAAGATTGGACCCCCTTCTTTATTATCGATGTAGATACATACAATGCTTTAATTAGTAGACCATGAATGCATAAGTACTAGGTATTACCCTCCACTTTCCATCAATGCATGAAGTATCCACGATAAGATAGACAAGGTGTTGGTGTAATTGTGTAATATTTTCGATTCCATGTCAAAATGTTGTATGTAGGTTGACTTTGTATATAGGATTCATGTAATGCAATGTAAAATCATATATATGTAATGAATTTATAAGTCAAGTCATTGACTTCCAAGCCAAAGCATAAGTCAAAGAGCTTCAACTGATGACTGGAGAAAGACTACATAAAAAGAGACATGAGCTTCACACATGACACATCATATAAAGTCTTAAGAGGAAGGTCACAACAGCAACACACTATCCTTTAGAGCTTCGCATGTAAAATCAAGGCGAAAATGAAGGTATAGTAGTGTGAGTGAGTGTGAGACCATACCCAAAAGCCTAGGGTGGTTTAGAAGATCACCCATACACTTAGAATGGTAAACTCACATGTAATTTGCTTTAAAATGAACTTAAAATGGTAAATGCATGTTTATGGACCAAATTAAGGGGATTCGGGGGTTCTTTGGCAAAAAACCAGGAGTTGGGATTGATCTAGACCAAGTCAGGATCGATCCAACAGTGTGTTCTAACACTGCAAACATTCCTGGATCAATCCCAGAAGGCCTGCATTCGAGTTCCAACATGCAGGCCATCCTAGATCGATCCCAAGTTGCTTGCAATTTGGTTTTGGCATATAGAACACCTAGGATTGATCCGAAAAAAGCAAGGATCGATCCTAGGTTCTAAAAAAGGAAAACATTGATTCGAAAATTTGTCAAATCTTGCAGATTTTATAACCGTCATGCGCCCAATCTTTTAGGGTTTCAAACCTTTTATACAAGGACCAAAACCCTCAAGGAAACCAATTAAATATTTTATAAAATTTAAAATTTATAGCTTTTTATTGGAAAATCAAGTTAGGGTTTTGTTTTTGATAAAAAAGAGAGGGTTTCCTCTCCATTGCACTCCATAGTCATATTTGATCAAGGATGATCGTGTCCTTAGGATTTCAAACCTTGAAATCCCGGAAAAAGTTGTGAGAGCGTAGAACCTTCGCAAGGTAATCTCTAGAATTCTAATCTTTGATTTCATATCAACCTATCTAGAGGATTAATTCACTAAGCTTGCCATAGTAATATTAGTCCATTTAGAGGCATTTAGAGGAATATTAACAGTGCATTTTATATTTAGCCTTCTAAAAGGCATTAAAGTTTGGAATTGCATTCCATATTACTCATCTATACTATTGAGTCTTCTCCAGAGTCACCAAAGATGGAATAACTTTCACCGGAGACACCGAAGGGGTTGATTACACTCGCTAGAGACACCGGGTGTGGAATTGAATGACTGTAGATCGCTTTGATTAAGAGTTGTATGTGGGTTTCTTAATTTACTTGTAATAGTATCAACTATTAATAAAAATTAAGTAGGCTTAGTGATGAGTTTTTAGAGAAAGGATGTAGCCTGAATTGGCCGAACCACTATAAATTTATGTCTTGTGTAGTTGTGCATTTGTTTATTATTTGCTATATTATTCTTGCTTAATCATATTGAATTGAAATTTGAACTGTACAATCAAGCACACACATATTTGACCTAAAAGCAAAGTTTGGCTTTCAATCATAATTAAATTGAATATGTTTTGGTTGTGACATATTTGCATTGAACCATTAAAAATTCGTATAGCTTGAGTTGGTTATAATTAGAAATAAAATAAAAAATTGATATAATCCCATTCACCCCTCCCCTCTAGGATTATTAGAGCCCAAACTTAGAATTTCACAAGGAACTATAGTGACTAATAACAATCCATTCAAGGCAGTAGAAGCTTTCTATGCAGATGCAAATTTCTATAAAAAGGCCACGCTATGAGCTTTAGCATCTCCATATCCAATACAAGCAGACACATCAAAGGATGCCCCAAAAGCCTCAAGAGAGCTGTGTCACTATACAGTGAAGCAAAAGTCGAAATCTCAAAAGCATAAACTAACTCTACTATTTGAGCACATTGCCAAGGACTTTACCCTTTTACTAGAAAAGCTTATTAGGTCCCCGTTCCGGCCTAAAGTGCCCTTGTCATCTTTCATCAAGAGGGGAATACCTTAATAAGGGAATAAGAACATGAGCTCAAAGAAAGAAAGTTGATTGATCCCGGTGAGATGCTACAATATGCTACATTAGCAAATGGGTTATTTTGTAGCTTTGGTTTCGATCAACAAGGAAATTGAAGGAAACTTATAAAGGAAAGGTCTTAATAGGCGCCTTCTAGTAGACATTTTTGGGATCAAAGCCAAACTTAACTGCAATGGCGTTGGTGCCCCAAACCAATGGAGGATTAGGATAATGGTAAACATGATTTTAGTTGGAGAGGACTCGTCGACTGATGATGCAGATCTCTCTCCAAAGGGGCTATTCCCAAATGACGATCACCAGACCTCTAAAGACAAGCCTAGCAGAGAAAGGTCACACGTAGTAGATTTACTGAAGCCCGCACCTTCAAAACTTGAAGATGGAGGTCAAGCTACAATTAACAAATTGGTTGAGGTTAATCTTAGGATAAAAGAAGATCCTCACCCAATCTTCGTCAGTGCTCGACTCTCAGATGAAGAGCGAGCGAAATATAAAGAGTTTCTAAAAGTGAACAAAGATATGTTCGCAAGGAACTTCAAGGAGATGCTTGGGCTAAACCCTAAAGTAGTAGTCCACCGTTTGACCATTGATAAGGTCCAAATGCTCGTCAAGCAGTATCCTAAGAAGCCCCGCTATGATATAGCGGATCAGATTGAAGTTGAAGTGGATAAACTTAGCAATGCTTAATTCATTCCGGAAGTTAAGTACCCCAAATGGCTCGCAAATATAGTCTCGGTTCAAAAGAAGAATAGCTAAATCCAAGTCTGAATTGATTATGGGGACATAAACAATGTTCACCCAAAGGATGACTTTCCTTTCTCTCACCGAGTTGTTGGTTGACGTCACTACTGGATATGAAACATTGTCCTTCATGGATGCGTATTTGAGTTATAATTAGATACAAATGGCTAGAGAAGGTGAGGAAGTCATAACCTTTTATACATCTAAAGACATATTCTATTACAACATTATGCCATTTGGCTTGAAAAATTCTGGAGCCACATATCAAAGTGCAATGACCTATATATTTGAGGATCCCCTACATGAAGTTGTGGAGTGCTACGTGAACCCACTCAAGTGTGCATTCAAAGTATCTTCAAAAAAGTTTTTGGGCTTCATAGTCCACCACAAGGGTATTGAGATTTATCCTTAGAAAATCACGACTGTAATAGACATACCACCTCTTCAAAACCTCATAAAACTAAGAGCTTCCCGGGCCTCCTCACCTACATATGGTGATGTATCAAACTTGGCCTAGAGATGTCAACTATTCTCTAGGTTCATGAAAAAAGGAGTCCTCTTTATATGGGATAGAGCTTGCCAAACTGCCTTTGATAGCGTCAAGCAATATCTAATGAACCGACCGAGTCTAATGAACCCTGTCAGAGGAAAGCTACTCCTACTACACATCACCACCTTGGATACATCCTTAGATGCCCTGCTCAGCCAACACAATGACAACGAGAAGGAGCATGCCCTCTACTATCTGAGCAAAATAATGGTAGGGGTCAAGTTGAACTATTCTCTAATTGAAGATATATGTCTACCCTTAATCTTCGTTGTCTAGAAGCTAAGACATTATTTGCTGACCCCCACAGTTTAGCTGATTTCTAGAGCAGATCCTCTGAAATACATCATGAGTTCATTTCAGAACAGGCTTACAAAGTGGATCGTTCTTTTATCAGAATTTGACATTCAGTATGTCCTGCATGGGCTATAAAAGGAAAACACTAGTGGATTCCTCGGCTACATACCCAGTTCCAGACGATTCACCTCTGTAAGACGACTTATCGGATGAAGTCATGCAAGTCACTATAAAAAAATTGGGAAATGTACTTTGATGGTGCAATAAGAGGCTCACCTAACATGAAGGTTGACACACAACAATATCTTAGGGATCACTATAGTCTTCATCACTCCTGATAATGGAATCATCATGTATTCCCTCACTCTCAGCAAAGGTATTCTAACAATGAGTCTGAATATGAAGTTCTGATAGTTGGCCTCGAACTCGCCTTAGAGCTGTCCATAGAACATTTAATAATCTGTGGTGATTCCGAGCTTGTGGTATGACAGATTAATGTGCTCTATCATATCAAAAAACCAAATCTCATGCCATATTATCACAGGGCTCAAGTGTTGGCTCAAATGTTTTTAGGGATACAGATCCAACATAGTAGAAAAGGCTACAATATCCAAGAAAATGCGCTTGCTAGCCTAGCCACTTCCCTCATACGTTCCTCAGATGACTTCCTCACCATATATATTGGAGAATGATAAGTTGTACCTATGCTCGCCATTGAGGGAGAATATGCCAAAGTATGCATTACTGAACTAAGATTCCATCCAATAGGATGTAGATCTAGAAATAGGGGGTGAAGATTGTTGTATCCCTTTTATCAAACATCTAATGGATAGAAGAGAACCTAGTGATCTAGTTCAAAGAGCAGAGATAAGGAGATGATCATCTAGGTTCACATTACAAGAACATTAGCTCTATAGGTGATCCCTGGTTAGGATATTGTTTAGATGCCATTCCAAAGAAGAAGCCAAACATATCATGGAAGAAGTCCACTTAGGGGTGTGCGGAGCACATCAAACCAGGCCTGAACGCCTACATCAGTTAAAGAGGTTGAGGTACTATTGGCCAATATTGATGGCTGATTGTATAGACTTTGCAATAAGGTGGCATGTGTGTCAGTTGCATAGCGATTATAGACACCTTTTCGCGGAGCCTCTACATGCCATAACATGCTCCTTGCCATTTGCAACTTGGGGAATTGATATAATCGGTTTTTTAATCCTCCCTCTTGAGGTTCATATATACATCCTGACAACAACCAATTATTTCTCTAAATGGGCTGAAGTAGTACCCCTGAAAGAGATCAAGCTTGCCAACATTGTGTGGTTCATTTGAGTACTTATCATGAACCGGTTTGGGGTTCCTGATAGGATCATCTTAGATAATGGTCAACCCTTAACAACTACACCAGTCTACAAACTCATGGACAAGTACAAAATCCACTATGAACACTCATCCAAGTATTATCCCCAAGCAAACAACTTAGTAGAAGCCTACAACAAGACCCCTTGCAAGATCTTGTAGAAGATGGTTTCCAAGCACAAGCGGGACTGGCACAAGAGACTTCTAGAAGCACTCTGATAGGATGACATACAAAACCCTTACACAGACAACCTTATACTCGCTTGTGTTCGGTGCAACAGTCTTACCCATCGAACTACATGTTTCTTCTCTACGAGTAGCAATCAAAGAAGGCCTCACTAATAAGGAAAGTGCCAATATATGCCTCGCAGAGCTTGGAGAATCTTGACGAAGTTCCATTCATGGTTCTAAAACTCGTCCGATCCGGGTTCGGATCGCCCGGATCGGATCGGGATCGGCCGGGACCGATCCCGGTTCTGGGTGCTAATCGCTTTTGACAAAGGATCGGTCGATCCAG